>JAAGKR010002589.1:0-56827 GCA_011419295.1 Clarias macrocephalus | reverse complement strand
GTTGTTCTAGAGACGTGTCTGCTGCTAGAACTCTGTGTGGCATTGACCTGCTCTCTGATCTGAGCTGCTGTTAACCTGCGATTTCTGAGGCTGGTGACTCGGATGAACTTATCCTCCGCAGCAGAGGTGACTCTTGGTCTTCCTTTCCTGGGCCGGTCCGCATGTGAGCCAGTTTCTTTGTAGCGCTTGATGGTTTTTGTGACTGCACTTGGGGACACTTTCAAAGTTTTCCCAATTTTTCGGACTGACTGACCTTCATTTCTTAAAGTAATGATGCCACACGTTTTTCTTTACTTAGCTGCTTTTTTCTTGCCATAATACAAATTCAACCTCTTTGAATGAGAAGGTGTGTCCAAACTTTTGGTCTGTACTGTAGGTCTTGGTTACTATACATTTTCTTGCTCTGCACACTGACTGTGAAATGTGTCACCAGGAACCCAAGTCCTACAGTATACAAGGTAAGTAATCAGAGCCGATTTCTGATCGAAAGCTGATCTGTGGAATGCAGTTTTGCATGGAACAAGGGTCGTGAATTTTGACCCCGATTATTTATATTGTACAGTCCTCGCATTCCAGGTAACAAACTTCACAGTCGGTGTGCAAAGCAGGACAATCTAGAACAACCAAGACCTATAGTAATGTACTGATATGCAACTCCATTTTGATTTAAAACACAATTTATCCCTTTAAGCATCATGGTGAGAAGAAGCATGTTGAAATAACAAAGCGGTCGACACGGATCATGAAAGCATCATGAACGTTGTTTGAATGCATACAACCAATGGAATGAAATAAAATCCTACAACTGCTTACAATGAATTCGTCGTTGTACATGTATCCAATGTTGATATCTTTTTCCCTAATACCACCGATACCCGAACTGACCCTGAAAATAATAAATGTGTGCTTTTCATCCGGAGGATGGATGTTTGAATGTCTTTTGAGGTATGACGGTACAATGAGATTTCTTTCCAGTCAATGGCTAATTTCAATACTGATTAAAAGCAGCTTTAAGCATTCAGTTCCCAAACCAAGCTAACCTTCAAACTAACAAATTCTCAAAGGTACTTTTTGAGGGCATTGCTCTCTCTCTCTCTCTCTCTCTCTCACTCCTACTTACTTTCGCTCTCTCTTGTCTTTGACTCCCCTTCACCTATTCCATCCCATGACACAGCTCATCAGCCAAGATGGAGAGGAGAGGGAAGGGTTTCACTTCAGAAATATGCAACATTATAGCTCTCCGGGGACAAAGAAAAAGAGATAAAAGCAGAAAGTCTTAAAGTGTACGACGGAATAGGTGATGGATAAGGAGGACACGGGAGGATCTAGGTGCAGGACAGGACATGGTTAGGTGAAACTATTGGAAAGATTCAAGTGGACAGAAGCAAGGAAGGGAAAAAGCAAAGTAGACATAGAAAATAAATCTTTTGGGAAAGAGATGAAAGCAATACAATATTAGAGGAGAAAGATTCCAAACCCTGGTAGTGTTTACCTTGGTAGAGCAAATTAAAATATTGAACAGCAAACGGAAAAATCAAACATTTTCACAATACTTGGTTTACTAACTACCATGGTTCAGGAAGTAACAGTTTGTTTAGTGCACTGATTGCCCGTATTCCATCCCATCCCAGGCATGTTGTGTTTTTTTCTTTGGTAATTATCATGCAAATGCATATTCTCCCATTAGCTAACCAGAATGTCCACTCCTTGTAACAAACCAGCAAGTAGATGTTCTGCATGCTGAATCTAACGTAACCTGAACCTTCACTGCATATTAACACTGTCCCCGGGGCTATCTGTGGATTTGAATCTAATTCCATCTAATTTATTCCAAAATAAAATAATTTTTAAAAAATCAGCTCTGAGCTTTTTTTTTTTTTTTCTTCCGGAAATTCTACATGAGTAGACATAAAAGACATAAGCATGAAAAAAATGTCACAGATACTTATAGTACAATCAGGGCTCTGGGCTCTGGGCAAAATAGGCTTTGATCCAGACTCTTGGACGAGCAGGGACTTTTGGAAGAACAGTTCACAGAAGGAGAGGAGAGACATTGACAATGTGTGAAGAACACAATGAGAAAAGGAGAGAGAGAGAGCAAGACAAAAAGGAAATGCTGATAAGAATTAATTTGGTAGATGAATGGGAGAATTTTGTTGTAATAAAGAACAAAAAACAAATAAGAACATAAAAAGAAAATCATCTTTAAGCCATTGTGCCAAGTACTTTTTTTTTTTTTCATCTGCTCTGCAGATATATTCAGGAAAAGCCCTCGGAGAGAAGCTGTGGGGGAGAGGGAAAATTGATGGACGATATCATATTTTAAAGCGAGCAAGGTCGTGTCCTTCACTAAAGCATGTCAGTGTGCGTTTGAAGGGTCCATCACATGTCAAGCCCTCTGAGCAGACTGACTCCCGAGCTGTGAGAACACCAGTACACACCAAAGGAGATCAGTCAGCTCACCATATCGATGACATCCACACACATCCAAAACACAAAAGACAAGGTTGGATTTTGTGATGCAACGAGGGACACTAAGTGAATATCTCACCTCCAAATAGCATGCACAGCACACACACACACACACATACACACACACACAGTGCCATGCAGACACACTAACACACACGCTCACACACACAGTGCCATGCAGACACACACACACACACACACACACACACACACACACTGCCATGCAGACACAAACACACACACACACACACACACACACACACACACACACACACACACACACACACACACACACACACACACACACACACACACACACACACAATCCCAGTGGGATGAATTCTTTTCAGAATCAGAATACTTTATTGATCTCCCCAAGGAAATTTTTATGTTGCAGTTGCTCAGAGTACAATCTAAAGTAAAATATAAAAGTCACAGTAAAATATAAGTTATAAGATTCTTGCACTGAAAAAGTATTACACATAAATCGACTGAAATATTGACATTATATAAACGCGGCAACGTGACTCTGATTTGATACTCAAAGTGTCTAAAACTTAGAGAGAAGAGTTTATATGGCTATTTATCTTACTTTCCATATTCCAAATAGGTTTGCTCATATTTGAAGGAAGCCGAATGCAAAAGAATTGTTGCCAAGAGTGTTTGATCACATTGTCGTGCAGTCAGACTTCATTTAGACTTCAGTCTTAGCTGAAGAAAATTCTTCTATACACCTTCTATACCCATCCACCCATAACTAACCATAAAAATGAAAACTGACTTTAGAAGATCAAGAAGAATAAAAAGGGCTCAGAGGGAAATAAAGTAGCTGCGAGGAAAGGATCTGCATCATTGTGAGTTTCAATAGGAGTCTACTATGTGCACTGGCTGCGGATAGAGTGTGATGTGTATTGACGTGGTGCCACTTACTTAGTAGTATTGTCTTGATTAAAAAGACCCATACGATTTGATTTAAGCTTTTGAATGAGGTATAATGATGTTGCAACTTTAACATGTATGAAGAACTAGTTGATGAAATATGTGTGTGTGTGTGTGCATGTGTGTGTGTGAGATTTCAGGAGGGCAGATCTCTGGCTTCTCTTACTACAGGCTTCATTATAACCAGAATGGAAATGGGCATCTAAATGAGATGCAACCACAGTTATTGCATACTGATACACAGCTGAACAGCAGAAGTCATAAGGTCAGGACAGGCGGATGATTCTTTGTACAAATGCCAAATGGATGCTTTATTTGTGAAGGAAATAACAAGGTACAGTAAAACCCTGCACAGAAAATTTAATACATTACCTTTATACACACACACACACACACTATACAGTATATATGCAATGTAGAATATAAAGCAATGCTAGCCTATACAGTGACTTTGAAAGGCATTCAGTGGAGCATGAAGGAAGCAGAATGCACAGAATGATATAGAGACTAAAAAGCAAGTCTCATTTTAGCTCCCCTTGCAATAATAATTTGCAGGACAGTTGACTCCAGTTGGACCTGTCTAAGAAAACCTGGTCGTGTAGAGAATCTGTTCAAAATAAAATTAGAGCAAGGCAATGTGTTTGGGTGCTGATTTATTTTAAATTTATGTCACATCAAGTCAAAAAATTTGGATTACTGATTCAATAAGCTCCATTTTGATCCATTTTTTTTTTACTGTAGCATGTCAGGTTTCTGGTATACGTCCAGTGCAATTTTGTTTACAAGGAGCGATAGGAAAACTCTTATTTTTAGAATGTTTAAATGAGGATTATGTAAGAAAATAAGAAAAAGAGGAAAAAAAAATATATATATATATATACACAGTGGCACCTCGGATTGCGAGTAATTTGGTTTACGAGTGTTCCCCAAACTGAGCAAAGATTTTTAATTGAAAACCGAGCAAGTATTAGTTTACGAGCGCCAAGTATCATGTATCACGCATTGTGACTCTTATTTTGACACCAAGCGGCTAGTGATCACAACTGAGCCAATGATTTTTTTCTCTCTTGCGCTGCGGGAATTATGGGTAATCGTCTTCCCCGCTGCGTCGTAGTGCTTGTCTCTTACTGGTATAATCAACATCTCCCTCTCTCTTCTGTGTGCGTGCGCGTAATTTGACACTGTGCCCCACACACACACATATACACTTCTCTCATGTGTACTTTGTGTGTGCGTGTGTGTGGGGAACTGTGCCCCACACACACACACACACACACACACACACACCTCCCTGGCTGCACACGCGCTTTATTTACACAGAAAACTCCTCTCTGTCGCGATTCTTTTCAAAGATAAGTTGCTGGTTCATTTGTTATTTTTTACTTTACAGCAGTGATTCCGTTAGTAAGCTCACGCGAGTATAATTAGAGAGAATTCTTTTTTTTCCCGTTAAAACAGTGTTTGCATTGTGTAAGTTAGTTGTGAAACTTAAAAAGCGAGGTGTGGGGAGGGAGGAGGTGTTTTACTGTTTAAGACGAGGCGAGGGGCTAATTCCACACACACACACACACACATACAAATACACGGCGCCTGCACGCACAAACGGAAACAATTATCTGTCTGGATTTATTTTTACTTTTTTTTTTATTTTAAGTGCAGGTTAATTTATGTTATTTTTACTTCATATGTTGCATTAATTTTTTTCATGTATTTGTTGTTTTGGGCTGTAGAACGAATAATTTGAGTTTTCATTATTTCTTATGGGAAAAGTCTATTTGGTTTACGAGTGTTTTTGGAATACGAGCCTGCTTCCAGAACGAATTATGCTCGTAATCCAAGATTCCACTGTATAACAAAAAAAAAAAAAAAAAATTTCTATCACAACTGGAGGACCCAGCTTGGATAGTGTTCGATAAAATACTTTAAACCAATATTTAGGATTAAGACTTTCTCAGAGAAAGATTAAGAAGAAGGTATTTATGAACCAATGTTTGACGAAACCAAAAGCTCGGTATACAGTGGTACCTTGGCGTATGAGCACCCCGCCTTGTGAAATTTCACCTTAAAAAGTAAAATTGTGCAAGAAATTGGCCTCGACATACAAAGCATTTTCAGCATATGAGCGTTCATACATCCGGTTGCCTGTACTTCCAATAGCAGTTCAAAACTTTTTGGAAAACTTCAGTGGAAAGCCAAGCAAAGCAAGCTTATATATATATATATATTATTTAGTAAAGCCATAACACCAAAAATTTTATCCCAGTAGTAAGAAGAAAAGGAAACCACTTTCAGTTTTGTTTTCAAAGCAACCAGTACCAAGAGGAATCAGAAATTAAGGTTAAGTAAGGTTTAATGTCTATGTATTTCATATTTATTTCATATGTCTTTTCTAAATGTTTTGATATGAAAAAATATGTGTTCATACCTGAATTGATATGACGGGTCACATCACATGTATGCCATTCGGCACATGCTCCAGAAAAATACATCCAATGTGCTTTGCAGTTTCTATCAATAATATCTTCATCCAATAATCCAATAATCATCCTGATATTGCTACACTTAGCCAGGGAATATCTTATATTAACACTATATTTAGATTTACAGTTAAAAAATAAAATAGTAACACAAAACAACGTAGTGCAATAATTGGTGAAAGGTTAAGTCTTTAGTCAGACAGCCAGTGATGCAAGGAAGTTAATTTCACTGCCTACAGTATATGCAGGAAAGAGAAGAGACTCTGTAATATGTGCGTCCCCTTCTGGCTTATTAGGCCAGTACCAGTTGCCGATTAAGGCAGCTGTAAGAAACCAGTGGAATAAGTGCATGAGGGAGAGGTTTGTAGAGGTCAATTTGTGCAGTGTTATGTGCAATTCTTAGTAGTGTTAGTAGTCCAGTCTTGCAATAACATGGGACTAAACCATCACCTGTGGCCTCTCTGGATACAAATGACCAAAGCTTCTCAATACTGCAATGTGGTGTGGGGTGAGAAGGACAGTAGGTTATCTGTGGTAGTCCCAAGGTTGCATGTAGTGATAGATGGTGGGATTTCAGATTTGTTCAAAGAGATCACAAAAGGTTGACACACAGATCCATCACCAGGTATGTACAGCAGCTCAAATGGGCTGTAATTAAGTTTCAACTGTTCAGCTTTCATTCATGATGAAATGTCAGATTAAAAAAAAAAAAAATGCTGAGATGGCCATGACTCAGACAGAATAGGAAATGAATTGTGCAGAAAAGGTCGTAAATTGTACTTGGATTTCAGCAGTAACAGGGCTTGGCTTAGACTGAGGCCTGGCATTGGAGGATGTCTCCTTGTTGACTCCTGTAGGGTGCTGGGCTGTGGAGATCATGAGCTTGACCTCCACAGGGCACTGACCAGGGAGTGTGGAGGGCTTTGAACAGAGCTGAGCTGTCAGCCTTTTGTATGGAGTCGTGGCATGGAGAGCCTTCCTAGAGCCTCATCTTTCTTCCTTGGTCCTCTGCACCATTGGCCTTTCATCTGAGAGCATTGCTGGGAGCATGACAGCTGTGCTGATGTTCAGTACAATAACAGGACCTTGAGTGTGATATTGCTTTTATACAACAGTTCTACTGGTTATGGTTTATTTGTTTATTTACCCAGTTATCTAGCTCTATCTAGCCAATACCATCCCTCTGCAACTGGCAAAACTAACTAACAACGACTGGCAGAGCTGGAGACAGTTAGTGGCTGACAGTTATTATGTAAAACGGGATGAGAACAAACCATGGAGATGGTGGACAGTCCTGAGAAACTTATATTTACACTTTTATAACTTTATCCATTGTGTTTTCTTTCTGAAAGTGAATCTGTGACTGGTGGGTTTTGGCAGGCAGCTGCCCTCTCCTCAGTACTGCGGTCCACTTCGACCTACTTTCAACTATGCTGGTGACCAACAGTTAATTCACGATTCATTTACGAAAATTAGAATACCTGCGACATAAGGGAGGGATACAAATGGTTAAACATCCCAGTGTTGTTATGCCCTTTATCACCACTCATGTTGCATAATACAGATTTAACCCCATTCTCTCAGATTTTAGCTAAACCTGCTTTTTTGTCCTCTGGTCAATGTATAAACTATATATGTAAAAACAATACTGGTCTTGATGGTTCAAGATGGTGCCGGTGAGGATGGCTACCGTCACGACTGCTCCGACTTTTTTTTTTACTTGGTTTTTGTCTTTTAAGTTAATTTCCAGTAACTTCAAACCGGTAAATTCACCACCACTGAGTGCATTAAGTACAATAGAGATACTCTTGTTTCTATTGGTGTATTATTTTTAAGCATTTCACTGCATATCATACTGTGTATGACTGTGTATGTGACAAATAGAATTTGAAAGTTGTCTCCGTAAGAAGATGACTTTAAATGCCTCGAGTAACACTACAAATCACATGCCCATTCACATAACACATTAAGGTGAAGAAAAAGCTCTTTATTTTGGGTACACCCAAGGTCTCCTCCTGGGGCAGGGGTAGCTCAGTGGTTAAGGCATTGGCTTACAGTTTAGAAGATCTCAGGTTCAAACCCCACAACCACCAAGTTGCCACTGTTGGGCCCTTGAGCAAGGCCCTTAACCCTCAATTGCTCAGATGTATAATGAGATAAAAATGTAAGTTGCCCTGGATAAGGGTGTCTGCCAAATGCCTAGATGTAGATGTCTCCTATCTGTGAGACTGTGGCTGAAGCCATCATTATAAATTGCTTGCTAAAGTATACCTGGTGCAAATGAAAAACCTTCACTTCATCACCAGACTTTGCAAATTCGAATCCTACCATAGCCATTCATGACTGAGGAGCAAAATTGGCCAAGAATTGGCAGAAAGGGAGGTTTGGCATACTCTCACAGGGATATAAGCTGTAATCTGTGAGCTGATTTCTGCAGAAGTGGGTAGATAGCCTCTTCTGTCAAGTGTCTAACCACCCTGATTTTGCAGGAGTCTGAAAACAAGAACGTGAAGCATTTGCCTACCCTGGTTGGTGCCTGGAATATAGCTGTCTGATGGGTGGGAATTGGCTCAAACATGGCCAGGGCATGTGGTGAAAGCTTCTAAATACTGTAAAGATCTGGAACCTGACGAGCATTGGCTTTGCCTATGTTCTAAATGACCACCAATTTAAGCAATTGCACATTTTCATTTATACAGACTCATTTTAAATACACAAAACACTGGCATGCTGACAGTCAACCAGCCAATGCGTTCTTTTACTGCCACAGCAAGGTTTAAGTTGTCGCATTCTGAGATTGTTTTGTGCTCGATGTGGTTGTAAACCGTGGGATTTTTGACCATAGCCTTCCTGTCAGCTCAAACCATTACAGACTGTCTTCTCTGAAATCTCTCACCTTCCTGCAGATCCAGAGGCTCTGCCTGTCAACAGGCAAGCCGGGGAACTGCTTGGGGCTCCAGGCCAGTAGGGGGTCCCCAAGGGCTGATTATCTTATATATAATGAATAAGTTTATGTTAAGGAATGCTGACTGGAGAGCCCCCTCTGCATTTTTTTACCTTTAGAATCTCCTCTGTGCAGGTGAAATGTTTCTTAGTGCGGTCAATGTGACGTAGTGACAGTAAACTCAGACCTTTTCGTTGTTGAGGTTCTAAGCTGTTTGCTACTCTCTGGTCACCTAATAAAACTGTTTCACAGATGAACACCATTCCTTGTCTCATTTGCTCATTTCGCAAGTGAAGCAAAACTGAATTGATAGTCACTGACCAAAACTGTCTTTATTACTTATGATGCTGGTATTGCTTTAAAGCCATATGATTACTGTCCTTAAGTCATGTAATGGCCAAAATTAAATATTTGTCCTCAACTAGAGCATTGATATGGATCGTATTTTGGAAGATTGGGCTCTAACAGCCACATTTCCCATTATATTTGGGCGATACACATGACAATTAAACCATATTCAATTACATGATCTTTATTAAACTTCATTTCAGTGGCATATCTAATGTAATCTATTTAATGTTTTCATTTTGCAGAAATGTAATGATGGGCAAAGGCATGTTTTTTTCTTCTTTCTTTTTTTCTTTCTGTAGCTGTCTCTAATATTATTCACTCCAAATCTTTGTGTGCCTGTAGTGTGGTGACTGTGAGTGAAGGCATTGAGACTAGAAGGCTGTAATGTGCATGGTTTATAGCAGTACTAAAATCGCCATGGTCTGTCTGCTCAGAAAACCAAGGTCAGGGTGTTTATGGTCATGAAGCATCATAAACCACTGACTGGCAGCATTTGGTCGACTCTGACATGTTTGTCGAGGCACCATCCATCCCTGAGGAGAAAATTAAATACTGCTATTAGTATCATTGCCTCAAATAGAGGAGCAATCTTCGATGAAGAGAACAGAAGATACCAGAACGGAGGAAGATAACAGGGAAAGCAACAAAGAAAGAAAGGGACAGAACAGAATAGAAGAACAAATGCGTAGATTAAAAACAAAATATATACTGTGCAAAAAGAGGGCAGGCAGCAGAGGTTCAGTGTAAATCGTAGTCTGCACAAGGTCTTTTACTGACTAATCCAGCGAAGATGGGACAAACTAATCAGTTTAATAAACTGGTGCAGCCTCGGTTTGGAATAAAATTCTGTTGGTTTTTACAAATCTGTCCAATTACATCAGAATTATTAATACAGCCTTTCCTCATTAATTCACTCCAGGCTAAATAAAACACAACAGAAACCGGAAAGGTCATAATACTGTAAGTCTAGAGAACAGGATAGTGAAATCTGCACGACACAAACACTGTCACTTACTGTCAATTGTTGTATTTGTTATAATATTAAAGATTTTCATCAAATAAAAACAGAAAGCTAAGGTACATCATACATGTAGGTATTTCCTAATGTTTGCTGTTTCAAAAATGGGTCATATTAAGAAACTACTGTACTATATTAAAACAAATTTGAATATACATCACTGATTCTTTCATTGAACTTGATGCATTTTTATTAATTTACATGTAAATAATACCATACATATGGATATGCAATAAAATCATTTGTCAAATAACAGTTAGCAATGTAGAAAATGTGATTTTTAGACAGAAATCTGTGTCCATCAGCACCAGATATTCCAAATTTAGATGATGACAATGATGTAGACTCAACATTGGCCCATTGCATGTTCAGGAAGTCCAGCTGCAACCAAATGCCATCGAATAGTCCGACATTTACCACGTTTAACCCTGGAATACCAGCAGCAGTAGCGGCAGCATTTTATGTACGGTTTCTCAAATGACACCGCCATCGAATTAGCCCGTCATGTGTTGGCATTTTCAATTTTGGCCATCCATACCTAGATCAGCATTGGAACCAGTTTGTTTGGAGTCTGTTCCATAGAATGGAAATGACATTGCTGGCACCTCCAAACCGTCTGGCGATGTTTGCTTGCATTGCACTAAGCTGAAGCATTCTGATGCTCTTTCTCTGCTAGCATTATCTAAATGAGGCATGATGGAGTAAAGACAAAATTCACAGATACATCAGAATGTTTTCCTTAATTTTGCTACCAAGAAATGCTCCAGAAGCTGGACCATGTAAATTGCATGTGTGTGTGTGTGTGTTTGTGTGTGTGTGTGTGTGTGTGTGTGTGTGTGTGTGTGTGTGTGTGCATGGCACCTGCTGAGAAGATGAGAATTAGGGCGTCCATGATAAACTAATGCTCTACTAAACATTATGGAAATTGTATTTACCAGTGTTCTTGATTTAACACTTTTCCTCCTTTTGGCTGCTCCCGTTAGGGGTCACCACAGTGGACCATTTATCTCCATCTACGTAGCTCTGTCGACCACATCTTCCTTTGTACAGTAACTCCAACCTCCTGCATGTTCTCCCTCACCACATCCATAAACCTCTTCCTGAGCCTTCCTTCTAACATTCTCCTCCCCCCTCATTCTTCCTCTGCACATGTCCAAACCATCTTAAACTGGCCTCTTTAACTTCGTCCCCAAACAATTCTACATGCACGTTCCTTCTAATATACTAATTCCTTATCCTGTCCTTCTAATGACTTCCAAAGCGAATTGCATCATCTTCAGCTCTACCTTCTGTCTTTTGGTCAGTGGCAACATCTACAAATCGTACAACATTACTGGTCTCACTACCATCCTGTAAACTTTCCCTTTCAAACCTTTCCGTCACAGATCACTCCTGCTTCTCCTCTCCATCCATTCCACCCTGCCTGCACTCCCATCTTCACTTCTCTACTACAATCCCCATTACTTTGGACAGCTAACCTTTAATATTTAAACTCCTCTACCTTCCTACATCTACTCCTTGCAACTGTACCTTTTCCCCACCCTCCGTCTCATTTACTGTATACAAATGTTCTACATCTTGCTCCTATTGATCTTCTATCCACCTCATCCCTCCACCTCAAATCATCTGAACCTGCTCCCTAATCTCGCTGTTAATCACAATATCATCTGCAAACAACATTCAACAAGCGGCGACTCTTGTTTAACCTCATCTGTCAACCTGCCCATCACCACTGCAAACATGAAGAGCCTAAGAGAGCCTGGTGTAGTCCCACCTCCACCTTAAACCAGTTGGCTGTACCTACAGCACACCTCACCATTCTAACACTGTCCTTGTACATATCTGGCACTATCTTCACATACTTCTTATTTTTATTATTTAAAAAAATTGTTTATAATTTCTTTTGATGGTGCAAAATTTCTTGAGTGTCCATGAATATATAAAGACTTCAAAGCCTGAAGTTTAAGGTCATTCAGGTGGCACTTGCTGGCTGTACTTGCACTTTGCTTGATATTAATGATAGATTACCTTAAATTTAAGGAGGTTCCGTATATTATGTATATATATTTTTTCTTGTTTATTCCAAGCTGTCTGCAAAATAAATCACAATTTTCCCATATCCAAATGCATTCTTTCTGATTGCAGAATGCATCGTTTATTATTTACCCTAAATTTTACTCTTATACTTTACATGATATCCTCAAAAAATTATTGTATGAAAATCTATCAGGACTTTCTGTCATATTAGAGATATAATGGTTTCATCAGTTATGGCAAAGGCCCCAGTTGCTGAAGCAGCAAATGTATCCCAGCACAATCACACTTTCATCACCATGGTTGACAGTTGTTATTAGGTTTTCACATTTTTGGTATGTTTGTAGAAAAGGGATGAATTTCCATATTCCCGTAATCTTCTGTGGACTGGGTATGTTTACTGTATGTAATTCTGATGTGCGCATGCGCGTACACACACACACACACACACACACACACACACACACACACACACACACAATTATGCAATTTCTACTGTATGCTTTAATAAAATAAATACATTTCTTTATAAATCTACAAAATCTTTACCTATTTTTTTCTTTATTTCTTTAAAAGTTAAAAAGAAGCATAAACCAAATAAGCAGTAAAAAGACACTATTTTGTCTTTGTTTGTCTTAGGGAGAAAAGAAAGAAAAGTGCAAAAAAGAAAAGAAAACTGTCCAGTGGATTACTTTCACCTGACTTAATTACAAAAGAAAAGCTTTTTACAAAAGGAGTGGTCATATAAAAGAAACCCTTAATAAGTATTTAAAAAAATCATACAATTTTACACATAACACAACATCACAATGTTAAGTCTGATGCTGCACACACACACAAGTTGCATATATGGGACACACAGGATGTAACAGAAACTATATGTATGTATGTACATACATACGTAGGGCGTTCAAATCAAACCGGGACCTTTCTCTTGAATAAAGGCATACAGTAAAACCGATTGGCATTTACAAACGCATGTATTTTGCTCAATTCAAAGCGTTTCAAATGTGATAAAGTGTATTTCTTTCTTTTTTTTTCTTTTTTGCATGAGAAAAGACCCTTTATGAGCAAAAATGACTAACGTGATTTCTCACTTTCAGCTCCTCCCAGAACCCTCACCTAATAAGCTGCCAATGTGTCAATAGATGTGTCACCCTGTAACGTCCCTTTAGAGGGAGATTAAAGTGAAAAATGGAGAAAATTTGCCATCACGTTTTATGATGGCTTTAAACAACAGAGGCCTCTGTGACTGTATATTTGAAATTCCTGTAAATTTCAATAAGCTTGAGGCTTTCATTTACATTGTCAAGTGTTTATCCAAAAGGGCTTTTTGGTTGTCAAATCATTGGGCAACATTTAAGTGGCAACGTTATAAATGTCAAAACACCATAAGTATTAGCTGGCTTTTAAAAGTTGAAATTACTGTAATAAAAATGACACTGAATGAATGCTGATTACATGGCACTGCGATAACGTTAAACAAATGACCCCAATGCAATGTTGCAAATATGACTTCTTTGCAACACCTCTGAAATGTTCCTACTGACAATGCATTTAAGTACTTTCCCAGCAAAGGCAGACACCGAGTCTGGCTACTAGTCCAATGAGAGGCCTATTGCCAGATAGATTTTATTCACAATAGAACATACAGAACATTAATGTTTAAACTCAAAAATTATGCTTTTTTTTTTTTTTTTTACTACATGAGCTAATTTCAAATTTAATGCCTGCTACAGGTCTCAAAAAAGTTGGGATGGGGGCAACAACGGGAAGAAAAAGCATTTTTTTAAAATTATTATTATTTTTAAAGCCAATTTAGCCAATTTAATTGACACCAGGTCTGTAACATAATTAGCTATAAAAGGGGGATGTATTAGTGGCAGGGTCTCTCAGAAGTAAAAATGGGAAGAGGATCTCCAATCTGTGAAAAGATTATGGAATAATTTAAGAACAAAATTACTCACCATCAAATTGCAATGGCTTTGCATATCTCATCATCTACAGTGCATAACATCATCAAGAAATTCAGACAAACTGGAGAAATCTGTGCATAAGGGACATGGCCACAGACATTTTTTGGATGCTCATGGTCTTCATGCCCTCACACGACACTGCATCACTCATCAGCATGATTGCTAACATTACATTACTAAACTTTTGTCATAATTGCAGACATTACTAAATGGGCCCAGGAATACTTCGGGAAACCGCTGTGACATCTGCAGAAGCCACCTAAAGTTCTATCACGCAAAAAGGAAGCCATATGTGAACATGGTCCAGAAGCGCTGTCATGTCCTCTGGGCCAAGGCTCACAAAATGGACTGTCCCGAAGTGGAAAAGTGTTCTATGGTCAGATGAGTTGAATTTTGACACTCTTATCGGAATGCCATGTCCTTCAGGCTAAAGAGGCGGGAGACCCTTGTGTATGAGCTATACAGCAAAATCGATTAGAAAGCCCAGCTGCTGAGTCGTTCTAATGGCAGCAGATACCAATCTGCATGGTTAAGCATGTTAAGCATGTTATGACCCCCCCCCCCCCAAACGGGGAGAAAATACTATGCCTAGACAATTGCAATTCACTGCCAAACCTTTAAACAAACAAACAAATACTGTAAGTGTTTTAACATCTGCAATATGAGCATGTCAAGAATTGGTTAAGCTGCTCTGTGAAATCAGACATCATGCAATTTACACATTGTATAAACCCCACATTAAAGTACCATACTGTACATATTTAGCACATATTCAACAAAGTTATAGGTGATACCAGGGTGTATCTTCAGTGTACGAGTGTGCCTTACTTCAGCAATATAATTAAAATTTTTTCCACATTCACAGGTGAAACTCGAAAAATTTGAATATTGTGCAAAAGTTCATTTATTTCAGTAATGCAACTTAAAAGGTGAAACTAATATATGAGATAGACTCCTCATTACATGCAAAGCAAGATAGTTCAATCCGTGATTTGTCATAATTGAGATGATTATGGTGTATCATGAAAACCCCAAATCCACAATCTCAGAAAATTTGAATGTTACATGCAATCAATAAAACAAGGATTGTACATAGAACAATATCGGACCTCTGAAAAATATAAGTATGCATATGTACTCAGTACTTGGTTTGGGCCCCTTTTGCAGCAATTACTGCCTCAATGCAGCGTGTCATGGAAGCTATCAGCCTGTGGCAATGCCGAGGTGTTATGGAAGACCAGGATGCTTCAATAGCGGCCTTCAACTCTTCTGCATTGTTCGGTTTCATGTCTCTCATCTTTCTCTTGGTAATGCACCGTAGATTCTCTATGGGATTCAGGTCAGGCGAGTTTGCTGGCCAATCAAGCACAGTAATCCCAGGTTTTGGTGTTTTTGTCAGTGTGGGCACGTGCCATCTCCTGCTGGAAAATGAAGTCAGCATCCCCATAAAGCTCATCTGCGGAAGGAAGCATGAAGTGCTCCAAAATCTCCTGGCAGACGGCTGCTTTGACCCTGGACTTAATGAAGCACAGTGGACCAACACCAGCAGATGACATGGCTCCGCAAATCAACACAGACACTGGACTTCAAGCATCTTGCAGTGTGTGCCTCTCCATTCTTCCTCCAGACTCTGGGTCCTTGGTTTCTAAATGATATGCAAAAGTTGCTCTCATCAGAAAAGAGTACTTTGGACCACTGAGCAACAGACCAGGAGCGGCTTGACAAGAGGAATACGACATTTGAAGCCCACGTCCAGGATCCGTCTGTGTGTGGTGGCTCTTGATGCACTGACTCCAGCCTCAGTCCACTCCTTGTGAAAGTCCCCAACACTTTTGAATGGTCTTTTCCTGACAATCCTCTCCAGGCTGCGGTCATCCCTGCACTTTTTCTTCCACACTTTTCCCTTCCACATAACTTTCTATTAATGTGCTTTGATACAGCACTTTTGGAACATCCACCTCCTTTTGCAATTACCTTTTGTGGCTTTCCCTCATTGTGGAAGATGTCAATGATGGTTTTCTGCACAACTGTCAGGTCAGTAGTCTTTCCCATCATGTGATTCCTACTGAACCAGACTGAGAGACCATTTTAAAGGTCAGGAACCCTTTGCAGGTGTTATGGCTTAATTAGCTGATTAGAGTGGGACACTTTGAGCCTAGAATATTGTACCTTTTTACAATATTCTAATTTTCTGAGATTGTGGATTTGGGGTTTTCATGAGCTGTAAGCCATTATCATCTTAATTATGACAAATCACGGCTTGAACTATCTTGCTTTGCATGTAATGAGTCTACCTCATATATTAGTTTCACCTTTTAAGTTGCATTTCAATATTTTCCACAGGCTGCTGCTACCACTAGCTCTGGTTTTGCTGGATTTGGGAGCCTCTATGCAAATGACAGAAACCGCTCTCTGGACCGGTAGCTTGTTTAGCTATTTTGCTGCAATGTAGAAAAAGAAACTTACAGAGTTTTCTCTAACATGCAAACCGGACATGGTGGGATGGCGGAACACCTCCCAGCACATCTATAATTTTCTATAAACTAGTAGCCAATTGTAAGAATAATGAGTACACATTCATTTTCAAAATATAGAAACATTTCCTTTACCTAGCCCTTACAAATAATGTGCACACAACCATCACTTGAATAGAGAAGGTCTTATTTAGCAAAACAATAAATCAAATAAGCAAACAAATCCAACTGATTATGCGATTTAAAATGCTCGTGTATGTTGTCAAATTCAGCACCTAATATTTCAAAAGATTTTGAACTTTGCATTCAGACACTGACAGCAAATATATATATATATATATATATATATATATATATATATATATATATATATATATATATATACTGTAATTGTATTTGTTTTGTTCCATATACCTTTTTTCACAGCATTTATTAAATGTACAGTAGGATTTGGTAGCCAGAAATATTTTGCCAGAGTTTTCGGCTACTCCGGCTTAAAATAACTGATGTAACATAGTCAGGATTGTGGACCTCCTTGTTCAGACATGCTTTTTCATTTCAGTGCAGAACATTTCTATGAAGTTCAGGTCATGGCTTTGTGAAAGCCACTACAATACTTTCAATTTGATTTTAAACCTTCTTGTAACAACGTTGGATGAAGGTAATTGTCCTGATGAAAGGCCAAATTTTTCTTTTTTAAAATGCACCATATACACTGTCCGGCCAAAAAAAGTTGTACTCTCAAAGATTTCATTCAATGCCAATAGCCCTGGAATAGGGTCAATCTGAACTCATCAGACCACATGACCTTTTTCCAATGAATAAAAGTCCAATCTTGTCCAATCTTCATGCTTCCTAGCAAATTCTGGCTTTTTTCTGATTAGTCTCACTAACAAGTGGTTTTCTTATAGTCATACAGATATTCAGTTCCAATCCAGTGAGTTCTCCTGACTTTGTGTTGGTATGGAAATGCTCTTACATTGGCACTTAAGCAAAGCTATGGATTTTACTGTTGATATTTTACCATGTAACTTCACCAAGTGTTCAAATGAGGTCCATTCATATTTTCCCCCAACATAGTTCTCCTTCCAGGTGATAAGGGTCCTTAACCGAGTTCCCATAACTCCAAATATCTTTAGATGTTTAAATATCTTTGTTTGACGCAGCCCAATAAATCAACCCTTGTGAAATGGTGACTTTTTAGGGCCAAGCAGTAATTTTCTAGCAAAACTACATTACATTTTGATGTCATGTTATGCTTTACAGCTGGGAAGATGTTTCTTCTGACTAAAACTCTCACATTTTTTTCCTATTTCGATGTAGAATTCTCTTAAAAAGCCTCCAGCTTCTTCACTAGTTCCGTTGAACTTTTGATCAAAGTTTATTTTTCCCTGCGTGTTAATTGGTGTCATTCTGAGGTAAGCAATATCTGTGTGGTTCAGTGAATTTTACTACATACAGCATTTGTATACAGTTGTATAGAAACAGATATAGTATATGTGGTACCTTCAGGTGAATAAAAAAAAAAATGCATGTTCTCCCTGTGCTTGGTGGGTCTCCTCTGTGTATTTCAATGCAACGGGTTTAATGCACTGGTAGCACCCTGGACACAAGGTCTTTCTGAAAAAGGATAATGGGGAAGGAAAGGGCTTAAGGAGGTAGGATGGAAACGTGAAGGTGAAGGTGTGCATGTGCGGGTCTGGAGGCAGTGCCCAGTGGCATGCAGGCACGAGGGCTGACAATCGATGGTGGTGAGCAGTTTGCGCCTGCATATGCAGTGGTTCCTGCATGCTGCATATGCTCCTGCATGCTGACTGGTCAGCCCACCCCTCCCAGCTTCCCTTGGGCATGGCCACAGACGGGAGTTCCTTTTGATGTCCGGTGGCTAGGCTGCTTTCCCAGCTGGGAATGGAGGCCTAAACGCACAGTGACCTTTTTCTCTTCAGTGGAAGGACCATAAAAGCTGGCTTTGTGCAAAAATGAAAGTGGTCCTGGAGCTTCTGCAATCTTTTTTATGCCTGTCCTTAAGTGTTGTGACTAAGTGGTGGCATTCAGTAAATTGCCTAGGGCACATTAGATCACATGCCAATCTTCCCCATTTAGTGTTTGCTCCGTAGACCTCCTGGACCACAAGCTGACTCCTGCCTCGTTTTTATAACTGCCGTGACAGTTTTTAGCAGCCTCGTCCCTTCACACATGCAGAAGGGGAAGCTGCCTACCTACTCAGCCTATGGAGTGAGCGAGGAGTGGCAAAAGATTGAGGTGCATGCCCATCACTGACGTGTGCCTTTTTTTGCTCTACTGATTGGAGGTCATTTTCTGCTGACTCCGACAGTGCATTTTTTTTTTTTTTTGGTGTCAGTACCTTATTGATACACCAGTATAAGTATCTATCCAATGATGGAAACGTCAAAGCACGTTTTGTAAGTCGGTCTGGATAAGAGCGTCTGCCAAATGCCTAAATGTAAATGTAAATAGAGCATAGAGTTTGTGCAACACGTGTGGTTCTGCTTCTGTTATTAATGTCCTGTTTCAGACCCCAGAGCAAAGGATTTACAATGCAAGTGTAAGAAATTATAGGGTCAAGGGTAAATTCATGTGAGGGCAGGTTACCCTGCTGTAGCAGGACATCCAGCTAGGGATTCTTGGTGCAGAGCTTGTAATACAATATGAAGTCAAAGCAGGGAATGAATAAGGACCACTTGGTCTGTCTAAGCCTCAGGAGCTTGGTCTTCTGAAACTAGGTTCAGGTCTGTCAAGATTATGAATTCCACCAAGTATCTCCATTTTTTAAAGCAGTTTTATAGCCAGGAGTTTGTGCTGCAGTGCCCTTGGGATATTACAAATTGAAGGTAGCAGTGACATGAAACTGCAAATTTTCCAAAGCCAGTTTTGTAGGAGAAGCTGACAGAACCTGCTTACATCAATCAAGTTCTTTGAATCTTGAATATTGAATCTTCAAATAACATGTTCTTCCAATGAGAAATCAGAATGTCGTCCAAATAATGAAGGTATTGAAGGTAAGGTAAAATGGTAAGTAGTCCTAAAAAGAACCCTGGCCTATAGCTGACACAGAGGTGTGTATGATATACTCCTTCATGGCTTCGTGAACAATCATGTGCAAGAGAAGGGAGCATTGTCTCTACCTTATGTTTTGAAAAGTTCTTCTTAAGATACCTGGGGCAAATGATCTGGGGTAGTCGGAGTTAGGATTTGATTACCTTTACGACAGCTCTGGGAACATCACAAACCCTAGAACAAGATAGACCAGGTGGATCAGTCAAGGCAAAGTTATGCTCCTGAAGCAACAGGAATCCTTGTACCAGCTGGAGCTCTTTTACCTGGGTTATATAAAGTGATGGTCATTCTAAATGGTCACCAAGCCCTAAGATGTCTGGTGCAGTTTGTCTGATTATGGGTCTAGACCATAGCAGTCATTCATCCAGTGTGGATACTGGGATGATATATGGAGGTGTTTTCACCAATAAGCCTAGACTCCTCACCAAGATCTCGTCAACAAAATCAGTGACACCTAAGTGCTTTATGCTGTAATAAAGGATCCATCCTGCCAATCTCCCTCCCTGTCAGACGAGAGGTCATATATCCTATTTTAGACCCCTTGCTGAGGAACTGGCATGGCTGCATTTAGAAAGCCAGTAAATAATGGATAAAAAAAAGGCCTGTTTCCCCTGCATAATGCTAAGGAGCCAGTTATCTTGTGTTATCCAGGAGAGGGACAGATTTTACTCCTAGTTTTGATTCAAGAGTCGGTTTATAAAGAGTCAGCACAGTCATTCGACATCCTCACTGCAAGTTGAAGCAAGATAGATAACCAACTAGAGAGAGAAACAAAGAGGAACAGTTGCTTTGAAGAATTCTCTCTTGAGACCTGTTTTACCTGGTCATAATACTCGGTCCCTATAATCTTGTTTGATTCTCGTTTTCTGCAGACATCTTTAGCCGCCATGGTGGTGGCTGTGTTGCAGCAGCTACCATAGCGGCACTATTGGACTCGACAAAAGAAAAAGATGAGAGCATTAGTCAACATTTAACTGTCACTTAACAGTGAATGCATGATGCTATGATTAAAGTGTGCTTCTTATCACCATGTGTAAGTTCAAGTATCCCTTCTCCGGGGACAGAAAAAGTCGTATAATTTGAGAATTATTTTTTTTTCTCTATTAGGAAACATATTAAGAGACACATTTGATCAGCTGAGTCACTATCACCATAAAAAAGAAAGAAAAAAATTGCAATTATACATACAACCAGCAACCAACATTTGATTTATGAAATGTGATATATGAATTTGTCAAAAAAGTCACTGCTCATACTTTTTTATTTCTTTTCCATTTAAACGGGTCATTTCTGTGTGTGTGTATAAATCACTCTATGGGCTATATGTCACGGTGACACTGAGCCTTCTGTTGGACCCCTATCTGTGCACCCAGGAGCGCAGTTATATCCTCTCAAATGTGAATGATAATTCTTTTCTGTGACAACCCTGTCAGTGCTCTTTTGATGTCCTGAAGGCAGGAGGTGGGATTTGGCCTGTCTGCGGGTGACTGACGGCATTGTTGTGCATGTTCGCTCTGTTCTCTTCTCATTTTCGTCTTCCTCTCATTGGTCTCAGCCAGTCCTTGCTGCGTACTGGCATAAATGCATCCAAAGGGATCTACTTGGCTATGTGGGGGGTATGTGTCATTTCAACATAACTGTTCACATGGATGCTGATCTGCTAATGTGTGCATATACTGTATCAAATCATAAAAAACGAAATAAAACATTTTTGAGCGACACAGTGGCATAATGGTTAACAGGTTTGAAGAAGAGACATGTGAGAGAGTTTTTTTTGTTGTTGTTTTTTTTTCCACAGAGTTTATCAATCAGTCATGGGAGCAAAATTTCCTCCCAGAAAATTGAAGCATGTTACTTCCTTTTGGGAAGGAAAGAATATATACTTATTTATGCTTATTAAATGATTGGACCAAATGTTTACAAGTCTATTATTGATCTACTGAAAATATTACCGAAGGTTTAGATAACCCTCTCATTCCGACTAGGGCAGTCTGTTCTGTTTGAGGCTGTTATTCTGCAGAGTTATTATTAGAACTATTATTAGTAGAACATTAAGGTATATGTAATACATTTTATTGCTAATGACATTTGGGCTTGAGATTAAAAGAAATATATGATTATACTGTAGATTAAAATGTCAGTTTTTATTTACCAATGAAAAATTACCCTCGCAGAACCCCATAGACAGCACTCTGGGTTTATCATATTTTACCAATACAATATTTGGGATCGCTTAAAACAATCAGCCTATTGTTCCAATAATTTTGTGAAGTGCTCTTCGGTACATCTTAGCTCACAACATCTGGGTTAAAATACATCATGATTTTGTCACGTCAGTGGCCACTCATTCATTTCAAACAATGGATGCAATTTTAGCAAGAAATATGCTGGGGATTTTGCTCTGGAGGACAGCAAGCAGTTAGTTGGCTGTAGAGTAGTTGTTGAGTTCCAGAAAAAGGAAGAAAGCTACAGTAGTTGTACCTGTTTTAGCACTGGTATGTGTCCCATGCACCTGCAGAGGCAAAAAGTTGCATGAATTCAGATGTGTCTCTCATATGCAGGTCGCATGACTTAGTATCAGATATACAGTATATCCAATCTAGGACCATATATCAAAGCGACTAGAAAAACATCACATTTGTGCATTGAGACGATCTGATCTAAAAAAAAAAAAGAAAAAAACTCTGAAAAATCACAGTACACTTGGGGTGAAATTTTTTTTTTAAATTAATTTTCTTTAGGATGGTAATTTGAACATATTTAAACTAATTGTTATACGTGTGTGAGCGAGTGGATGCTCTTAAACCACTGTACTGCTTTTTTGTCTCGTTTCTTCAGACTTCCCTCAGCTCTGAGTCTGATGGCACACCTCAAGTGACATTTGTTCTATTTATTCAATGTGAATTTATTCAGGATAATGATGATGCATTTTTCACAGCCTGTTTTAGTGGAGGGAATGAGAGAACATTCAATAACAGTGACATACGTGCATTGCATGCATGTGTGTGTGTATGTGGGTATTTGCAGGAACATGGTGGTTGCCAAACTGATGGGGTGATTCACCATAAATTAGCAATTGTAATATTGCACATTTGGGAAACAACAGGTTGCTCTCACTCTGTTTGTCTTTTTCATACACACATCCTTCCTTCCCTTCACTTCGTGTTCTTCATCATTGTCCCAATTATTTGGCACCCGAGTTTTCAGTCTGTCTCCATATTCAACTAGGTCATGTCAGGTCATACATTAATCTGTTCATACCTTGGATGTAAAAACAGACACTCCCTACTTTGCCTGTGTTTTTTTTTTTTTTTTCCTCACTGGCCACAGTGATAAATTACAATGCATTTGTGTACAAATTTCTCTGATCATTATATTAGATGTACTATGTACGATTTGTGAATAATGCAACAATTATTATTCTAATACCAGAAAAAAGTTTCCTCACAACCCATCACCCTTTTTTTTCTCATGGGAACCCTTATAACAAATATGAGTAATCCTTGTTTGACTTTTGCCTCTGACATTTTTCTCATGTCATGGTCACCTTGGTTGCTTTGCTTTTAAAACTTTATGAGATATTGTGATGTCCAGCAGCACCTTTTAGCTTTTTAGCACCCTGTTTGAATCCTTTTTATGTAACTGCATGTTACCCTCCAGTTTTCTTGATACCATGCTGAGATCAAAACAGAAAAAAGAAGGTGGAAAACAGCAGCTCATGCTGAGTTACTAAACTAAAAGTTTGAAGCAAAAAAAGGTTTGAAAAGGTTTTTTTTTTGCCCAAATTATGTCATCAAGATTGGATTGAATTTTATACTCTTAACTTTTAGCTTCATTTCAAGGGGTTTAAGAAAAGAAAAAAGTAAACTAAGTAAACTCTAGTAAACTAATTTGACAAAGTAAAGCAATTATAAATATATTATATACAGCTGTTAACACTGTTTTCACACACCGCCAGGGTCGGAGGTTCAAATCTTCCTTCAAACCTTTGTTTGCTCCTTTGCTTGTTGGTTTCTATTGGGAACTTTAGTCACCTACCACAGACCAATGTTATGCAATGTAGGCTGACTGGTGCTTCCAAATTACAAGTATTGTAACAATATCAGCAAGTATGCCCATGCCACAACAGCACCTCCACTTGACATATGAAACATACCTCTCTTTTCATCCATCTACTAAGAAAACCCTTCAGCACCTTGGCCAGCTCCACTGCTCGTTTAGGAGAGGTGGGGTGCCTCAACTCGCATGAGTTGGCAGCACATCACTCTCCACCATCCCACTGTCACTGGCTGCCTATATATAAAAAACAGCCACATATCAGTACTGCACTCTCTGCACCTTTAGCCCTGACTCTCACCTCCCCTTTCACTCTTCACTGTTTTGTTTAAATAAAAGCCCCCCCCCCTCCCCCAACTCTGTCTCCTAGTGTCTGTGTTCGGCTTGCCTTGTTGAATGCGAGACTGAATTAAAGTAACAGGAACAAATGTTTAACTGTGACAGGCTGCAAAGAGCAATTAAAAATTTGTTTGTTCATGTAACAACATCAGCAGCAACCTCATTTCCCCTCTCATCTGTTACAACCACTCAGCATTCAGTTAGAATAATTTTTAATGCTTAAATGATTCATAGGTCACAAAAAAAAAAAACAAAAAAAAAAACCATTCCTATGAAATAGCTCAGGTACAGGGACTGGACCGAAAAAAGCCAGAAAAGAACAACAACAACAACAACAAAAAAAAAATCTACAGGAAGCCCGGGGAACTATTCCTCAAGAATAACAAAAAATATATATCTTTTTGCAAGCAAAATCTGAAATGAGGGGTGATGCACAGTACTGTGTATATGTGGGTTTTCCACAAAAGTATTAACATATTTAATTGTTTAAAAAAAAAAAGAAAAAGAAAAGAAAAAGATTATATATTGTACACTGCATACATTCTTAAGCATTTTGTTGTTGTTCTTAACTGATTTCTCCAGTGTAATTTTTCACAGAAAATAATATGCTTATTATAATGCAATGCATAAAGAATCTATTTGCAATCCTGTAAGTGCACCAAAGTTTTATAATTAATGTTACAATTTCTGGACTGTAACAAATCGAAAAAAGAAAAGTCACTTCTTCATTTGGCTAACTTTAGAAGTCGCACCAACAGATTATCCAATCCACATTTTTTATTTAACAACAGATGCCTTTTCTGATGCAACCCTCTTTATTTTATCTAGGCTTGGGACCGGCACTGATTTGTCTGAGGGGCTGGAGTTCCCCCTCAGGGAATAAAACCTCAATATTCCTGTGAGAAAATCCAAAAAGGAAAGTAAATCTGACAAATCATTATTAAACAGTTAGTGTTGTCAGTTGTAGTTTCTGTAGCAGGGCCTTTTTATGGGCCTTTTTGTTGTCTTGAATCAAAGTTAGTTGAAACAAAATAGAAAGATCTTCAACATGGACCATAGACCATTTTATTCAGGAGTTTTGACAATTACTATCATAATCTGTAAATAAAAAAATTACATTTTATTTTTAGCAGCCTATTTTAGTATTTTCCAGTATTCCAGATCATAGTGGTAGCATTAATATGAAAACGATAAGCATACTACTTCTGTTATATACACTAACACTTTCCCTTTACTCCTTCATTCAGGACAAGTCATCTTATACAGCACTCCATCACTCTTCTTCTTGGACAAATAACTCTTACATAACCTAGAGGTGTGCTTGGGGTCATTTTTTGACTTAGTCACCAACAGCACACCATCACACCTCCTCCTGTATGCTGGAACCACACATTCAGGAATCATCTGTTCACCCTCTCTACGTCTAACAAAGACATGATCTTCAGACCAAATTTGGACTCTTTAGACCAAAGGACACAGGTCTAATGTGCACTCAGAGGTAGCTCTTGGTCTTCCTTTTCTGGGACTGTCCTCATGAGAGTCAGTTCCTCATAGCGTTTGATGGTTTTGGCGACTGAACTTGGGCATACATGTAAAACTCTTGACTTTTTTTTTTTTTTGGTTGACTGACCTTCATTTCTTAAAGTAATGATGGACTGCCTTTTCTATTTACTTTAGGACTCTTCCTCTTCACAAGACAACTGACAGTCTAAAGCACATTAGGAAGGCATCTCCTTAGTTGTTGGCTTTGCTTGATGCGGGCTAATAAGTAAACTCTTCTAAAATGTAGTAAGATTTACACACGGATGGATAGCACTGAACCGTGACCTTTATGGGAGAAGTGTAATCGTGAAAATTATGAAATATAATTATGATATAATTATGTTAAAATTATTTTCTTTTCTTTTAAAAACTTGAATAAATGAAATGTGGATAATTTTTTTCCTTTTTACTAATTTCAAAAACTTTATTAGATTCAAGTACAAATAACTATGTTTGACTTCTAAAAATAAAGAGCTTTGTTGATTTGCATGTGGAAACTGATTAATTGCCTGGACTGCCAATGGGCACGTTGGGTAAAGTACAAAAAATTATTTTGTAACTTTGATTTTTATATCTCTTTGTAAAGTACAATATTCTCATAAAATATTGAATTTAGTGTTTTTTTTTTTTGTGTATTTACTTGGTTGAGTGTACAGTACGTATGATTGAGTGTTGAGGACCCTACAGTCACGATCTAACTTCGGGTCTCCAAACCCCAAGATCTTGTCCTGGCGTTGAAACATAAGAGCCATCGCTTAAAAAAACAAAAACAAACAAACAAACAAACCTGAATGCAAAATAAAAGAATGGGCATGAGTTTGTCATAATGATTTATCAGCGCAATTGCACAATTGACCTCCAAAGCTCAGACTTCATACAGCACCACTGCGGATTTATGTTTTACGTTCATGATAGAGTTATTTCATATTGCATATTCATTAAAGCAAACATTTTCTCATATGAAACACAGAATCGTCTGTATCCCCTGTTACATTCATCAGCTTGCACATTTTTTATATGTGTTATGAAGTGTACAAGTGGATTTACAACATAATATTAATACAATGCCATGGTACCTAAACAGCTATTAAATTATACGTGGCATGTGCATTTGGGGGGCTTTCTCTGCATGCATCCCTGCTGGTTTGTGTTGTTTTGCTGCTGAGAAGAGAGAATGCAGAGGGTGGAGTTGATGTGGTCCAGCACAAGCAGCTATTATAATGTAGTGTGCAGAGTGTGGCAGACCTCAAGGTCAACTCCTTGTGAGGAGAATACACATCAAGCTATTTAGGCCAGAGCGCTGTTCTCTCTCTCTCTCTCTCTCTCTCTCTCTCTGCTGATAAAGATTCATCAAAAGTATTAAAGGCACTATGGAATATGGACAGAGATTTAGATTTACTGCACACTTTCTGAAATGGGCACAAAAAGCAGATTCAAAGTTTGGAATCTGTACAGACTAGAAGATGAAAGTGTTTTCATTTTTTATCATCTCATTTTTTTTATTCTATTCCATTTCTCCCTCTTTCCTTCACACCACCTCACTTTCTATCCCCCTCTTTAAAATGCAAATAATTAACATTATTAACCAAGTGAATCTTTCATAGGCTATATGTTTATTACTAGAATGTACTGTATATATTACTGTACCTTATTTCCTACAAGGGATTGATTGTCCAAACATAATAAAAAGAGGCTTGTAGTGTATAAATCAAAGCTTTTTAGATTTATACATCCATTTTATGTTTTTAATGTATACATTTTTATTTTTAAAAAAATTATAAATTCTCCATGACAATCTTTTGATGATTGCAATTGGTGCAAGTGGGCATTCGCCTATCAGCCATAACATTAACATCACCAGTTAAATAACACTAAAGATGTGTCAGGCACCCACAGCTCACCCATGCATGTGGTGGCCAAAGGCCAGCCTGTCTGTTCCGAAGCCAAAGTGTCAATGCTGGCCACGACACAAAGGTACAGTACCAGAACTCCCAGTATGCAGAGGGCCGAACTTCCCAGATCCCAGTCCGATCGAGAACCTACAGTATTGGATATGCTGGTCAAGCATGTCCGAGTCATGTGTGCCCCACCCCACAACCTACAGTACAGCACCCAAATGATCCACTGCCAACATCTTGCCCACCACACAACACACCACAGAGGCCCTGCAGAGCCACAAACCCAATGACCAAAGCTGTCCAGGTGACACTATGGGAAATCCTACAGTAGGTGGGTTTAATTGTTTATGGTTTTAATGTCATGGTAAATTCAACTCAATGACCAAAGAAAAAAGCCAAAAATCAAATCTATATTACACATAATGAATATTTATGAAACAACTGAAATCCATTGTAATCTTTTTTTATGTTAACCCTAGAAAGCTGAAAGTAGCCTAGAGTGTATTCTGTCTATACAAATGAGGTTGTTTAGTGGGTGTATGGTCACTTGCAATCATAATTCACCGTGCATGTAATTTTATGTTGCTATTCTAAAAAAAAAAAAAATGCTGTGCAGTGAGTGGCATGAACCAAACTGAACAAGCTTGTGTCACATCCAAATAAGACTATTTTCAAATATGAAGAATTTTTATATAAAGAACTGTAAGGTCTGATTTATGAAATTGGCCAGTTGGGAGTGTAAAAAAAATAAAAAATAAAATAAAATAAAAAAAAAAGAAAGAAAAGAAAACCCTTAAAATAAAATTGTGTCAAATACACCATTAGGTTTTATTCCCTTTTTTATTACCGATATTTGTAACACTTTGCAGCATTGTGTTGTCATCTCCCTCCACATATACAGACTTAATTTAACGCACTATATCTCTATTCTACAGACGACACATTAGGTTTCTGCAAACACTTTCTTAAAGAATACAAATTATTGGGATCACATAGCACAAAGTAATGTTCCTGTGCCAGGTTTCTAGATATGCCTGCAATATGACATTATCTTTACTGTGCTGTGTGCATCTCATTTATCACTGCTGAAAGTTAAGGCCTGGCACTAAATAAGCTCAGGTATGAATGCAAAACACACAAATAAATGTTTACAAAAAGAGAGATGCCTTAAAGTAAGATGACTATTTATAGACTATCGATGCTGGCAAGATATTAGAATAGAAAGCATTTCATTGCGTAACTATTCTTGCTTCATTTTGTCATGTGACTTTAAAGGTACCCCCCCCCCCCCCCACACACACACACACACATGCCCCCAGAACATGCCTGTCAGCTTGATTAAGGAATACACATAGAAAACAGATCATGTGCTCACACTGACTTCTGCTGTCTGATATTTCTTCAAGTTTCCTGTGTGCTGCTATCAAGTTCTCCTGAACATCTGTGACCTGGTGCTGAGTGCTGATGTGTTGAGCTGAATCTGCTATCCCAGCTTCTACCACACTGAGGCAGAGTGTCTTAACAAATGCTCTGAAACTTACTGGAATGTGTGTATTTAATCAGCACCAAAGAAGCTCCACCACTTCTCACCTTTACAGAGGCATCATCCCCAGAAGCTGAGACCGGGATGGCTTGATAATTAGACAGTTCATATATCAGATTGCCGGGGTAGATTCAAGCAGGATGGAAGGATAGTGATATTCTAATTGATGGTTCTGGTGGTTGTAAAATGTGCCTTCTATCCTACACGCAGAGACGTACAGTAGGCTGATACGCCGCTACAATATGTTTCATTAAAGTAATGAATGATGTATTTGACTGATATTTAATTGAATGATAATTCTTAAACATAGCACTGCCTATTAAGTTGCAATATTTTCATAGAATATGGGTAATTGAAACAGATCAGCATTATTCGCCTTTTCCTTAGTGTCAAAAACTTTGTCCTGTAAAGATTCTTCGAGGGCAGATCATTAATGAGAGGTCAGGAGTACTGGATGGAGATTAAGAGGGGAAATTGGAGCTTGAGCAATGGCTGACTCTTCTTGACCTATGCTAGCACACATTCCTTTATTGCCCTTAAATGGCTTGTCAACACACTGCCACATTAAATAAAGATAACCTTCCCTTTTAAGATGCACTGGAGCAGGAATCAAGAGCAGGGTATGGAACAGCTTAGATATCTTGTCTAAGCAGCAAACACCAATAATTGCTATATATAATGCTCGCTCTCTCTGTGGAGGCCAACTTTGAACACTGTATTTCTTCTCTTTTTTGTACGACCTCCAGTCAACATTCACACTCACATTGGCCAATTAGCTTAATCTGCAAGTCTTTGGACTGTGGAAGGAAAGCGGAAACCCACCAAGCAAGGGGAGAACATGGAAACTCCATGCAAACAGACCCGACATGGGAATCAAACCCAGGACCTGGAGGTGCAAGGCGTTGGTGCCAACAACTACTTCGGCCACAACTTTTATTTTCAAAATAAAATTTTATTAAATAAAATTTAATTACATAAAAAAAAGAAGAAAATTTCTTTCAATCACAAATATTCTTCACTAGTGCATCACTGATCTCTTTCATAAGCAGGATAAAAAGAATTGGGGTAATGTACAGCAATCCATTTCTTAATGTACTACTCAATCACTCAAAAAAAATGGCGTAGTTTATTATTAAGTATTTGCATCCCTTTGATTTTATTTAAATAATCATTTTTTCAAAAATTATGTAATCAGATTACTTAGAATTAATTAAAATTTGTTAATTATAGGAACTATTCAATTTAATCAGTTAAAACGAATGAATTTGGTTAAGAACAGATCAGAACAAGATCCAATTGATTGAATTGTATGAGACTGATTTACATACAAATCTTGCAAATGGAATCGTTTAGAAGTGGAAATGAAGCTGTTCCACACTCCAGTCGGTAGCGGGCGATAGCAGCAGCAGGTGAAGCAACACCTTCATTAACATTTTGCACTGGAGCACGCTGGATTGTGACCTCATTTTAAGCTAAGTTACATCTGTAGTCATCCTTCATGATCATAGATACTGTACATAAATCGCATCCTTGCTCATTTCATTTACATATACCTTGCAAATAAGAATCACAAAGTTCATTAGTTTGGTTATGCTAGAAAGATGTAATCCAAATGGATGGAAATTTTATATGCAATCAAAATGCATAAATCTTTAAATGCAAAATGCATAAATTGTAAGGCCTAAATATATTTTTGAGTGATGTTTGACATGCTGAAAGGTGTGTTCTTGATTGCCAAAACCCTTCATGTCACATATAGACATGGATCATGCAAATACAAGGTTAATATACACCATCTCTTTTTTACATCATTTTTTTTTTATGAATTAGTCAATTAAATTAAATTTGATTAAGTACATTAAGTAAATGAAACTAATAATTTTGTCCCTTGTGAAAGGTCGAATTATTGTCCTGCATCAAGCAAAGAAAACAACTAAGGATGATCAGGTCATCCTACAAATGGAGTTCCCCCTTCCTGATGGCACAGGCATTTTCCAGGAATAAAATGATAAATTAGTGGCTCGGCGAGCATTAAGAATCATTTTGTTTACACATGAATAAGCCTCTACATTGTGCGCCGCAATCAAAGCTAAGTGCGGTTGAATTAATTCTAAGCATGTGCAACTGTAAAAGTTTGAACTGGGATCAACACGCATTTACAATAATCATTAACAGTTACTCCATGGTACAGTATAGTACATGCAATGTCAACACATTTAAAGAAATGATCATTTAAAAACATATCAACAAGAATTTAAATACATTTCTGGCTCGTTAACATTTATTGCTGTGAAAGCTATATTCTGCATTCTTGTTTTAAGTTTAAAAAACGCTTTCTAGGGTCAATTACAAATCCTATAGGCATACCACAGTAACTGGCTTTAACTATCCTCCACTTTTTATGACAAATGTCTGAAAATTAAGTTTATCTTAATTTTATATATATATATATATATATATATATTTCAGTAATATAAAACTGAAACACACATCTTAAGAAACAAAGGGATCAGCGATGTACAGCTGCTGTTTTTATTATTATTTTTTAAAGTGGGTATCATCTGGAAATAGATCCAATTCTACCTCAACCTGCCTTTAGGCCCTGCGGATGTAGTTCTGTAGCACCAGTCAACTGAGCCAGAAAACACAACAATACTTACATTATTATCAGATGACCAAATCACTTAAGCCTACTTGAGCATAAACATGAAAGTCAGTCTAAATACTTATAATTAAAACCACACACAGTGACTTATAACGCGAAAGAGTACTCAGACTAAGTGATTATAAAGCTAAGATGCGTGAAAGTTTAATTTCACTCTGCATTACCAAAAGAAAATCTGTCTGCAGATACACTAATAATTACAGCATAAAAAACAGCCAATGAAAGGTCTCAGTGAGCCCAATGGATATCTCACACACACCTCAGGTAACGGTCCATCTGTCTGTCCCGTCCTGTCCTGTCACGTCTTGTCAAAAAAAAAAGTCACAAACATGAATATCAAATGATGGTCAGTATATCTGACAAATCAAAAAATTCACAAAAATGTTTTTATTTTTGGCTCTTGACTGGCCCCTGATCTTTGTCGGGCGTGAGGTTTTAACCCACAATGCATTTGTTGCTACTCAAAACCAATGAAAGTTATCAATACGATTCTCACAGTGTGCCTAAATTCAGCAAACACGCTTAACAAAGAATAACTTAAAATAGTAATACTTACAGATTTAGGATCTACACCTGAGCTTTACTTTCACTAAACCGGAATTGTCCCTCATTGAGAAAGCAGTCCAATGTGGGAGGATGGATGGATGGATGGATGGATGGATGGATGGATATTTTATTGATTAAAACTGAGGAAATTCCAGATATCCAGCAGCAATAGAGACAGTAACACACAGGGCAAATGTGATGTGAGAACCGACCAGAAGTTACTAGTGCAATGATAAGAATAACCAAAAAAAAAAAAAAACTCTATACAGTATATACAGTGTTGTTTCTATATAAGATATTTTCTAAATTAGATTAAATACAGTATATATAGTATTTAACTATATTTTTTTATTATTTTACTATAATACACTATTATATATACTATATAACAATAGTAGTACAGTAATTGTACAAAGAACAATAATGAATATATGTGAAAAAAATGTGTTATTGTGCAAAGAACATAATGTCTGTGCATAATGGAAAAATATGTAATAGTAAGAGTAACTAAGCAGACCATAAAGCTAACAAAAAGAGAAACTCACTCACTCACTCACTCACTCACTCACTCACTCACTCACTCACTCACTCACTCACTCACTCACTCACTCACTCACTCACTCACTCACTCACTCACTCACTCACTCACTCACTCACTCACTCACTCACTCACTCGTTTTGGTAGAGCTGTAAATAAACTGCTTCACACAGAAAATAAACATAAAAAGGCGACCCTTGAGTGGAGCTGAGCCCTGAGCCAGAAATTACCACTTTTTACTTTTTTTTTTTATGAACATTATGTGGATGTCATCCATGAGAAGAAATCTCAGAAGCAGATTTTTTTTCTTTATGAGAAAAGAAAAAAAAAATAGGGAAAATAGGGATTTTGCATGTACTCACACAACAGGGACCCATGTCACTGTCCAAAATGATCAAAAAGCTAATTTTGCATAATTGGTCACCTTTTAAAGCTACCTCAACCCAATCCTGTTGCCAAGGCACCACTCCAGTGTAATCATCTGATGAGCACAAGTTAAAGGCAGAGAATGTCAAATGATGAACACCTCATTATATAGGTGACATAGACCACTACCTGAATCTAATGTCACTGTATTAGATTTAGTGTGTGTGTGTGTGTGTGTGTGTGTGTGTGTGTGTGTGTGTGTGTGTGTGTGTGTGTGTGTGTGTGTGTGTAGTATGGTGGCCTGACGAACATTTCTGATTACCTGCATTACAAGATTTATTAGTCTATTTGACTAGCACATGTGCTTCTATAACCACTAGCAGCAGTGTTGGACTGAGAATAAGAGGGAGATTTGGTGGCTTACCAAATGGGCAAACTGAAGAGCAGCAGCTAATAAATATCCCACCACATCAGCTACTGATCCTTGTATTCACTGTTTAAATAATGCAGTTGTCCCTGGCCTTTGTGCAGAAGCTCTCCTTCAGTAGGGGCCTCTATGAACGTCCAGGTGCACGTGCATTATTATGTGTTATCTTACTGTGACATGTATCAGGGCTTTTGAATGCTGCAAAACCAGTGCTATCAATTGGTAAGTATGTAACTGAATAAATTCATTAATTCTCATTTGGACCCAAATTTTATACCCGTGGAGAAAGACTGAGCTGGATTTTTTGCTTTCTAATATCATGTAGACCACCCTGGCTGCTCAAAACACTGATGCTCCTGACCTAGCTGTGCTATCATGCTGAACTAACATTTGCATGTAGAAATCATAATGAAGCTGCCTTTGACAAATGCTTCTACAGCATTAATGTACAGTACAACATTTGGGGTAGAACAGAATTATATATATTGTATAAATTGTTATACACATTTGTAGAACAAATTATATATATTGTATAAATTGTTATTAGATACCATTAATTATTTCCAAATGTACCATTAAAATAAATAAATAAATAAATAAGATTACAGATGAATATTTGAATGCCTGTAAAGAAAACAACATATTACATAACAGACAAAAAACAAAACAAAGCAAAAAAACTAATGTAGGCCCCTGGGATTTGCATGAAAACAGAAAGGAGAAAGTGTTGCAAAGTTACCCGGAGAACTCATACTCTAAAGCGCACTCAGTAAACACTTTACTTAAAGTTAGTGCGCAAATGTCTTGGGAACATACAATGTCATAAGAAATTTGGCGTTTTAAAAACATTAATACAGAAAATAAACTTCTGTAAAGGTCACTAAAGAGTAATAGAAAATAAACAGTCAATATTTGGTGTGAAAACTCTTTGCTTGAAAATAATCAGTAATGTTAGATACAGATTTGTGTGGTTATGGGTAAAACAGCTGTTAAAAGTAAAAGTTTGGTCTACTTTCCAAAGAACACTTATTTTGTTATATTAAATTTGTTTTATATTGTTTTTCAATAATTTTTTTGATATATATGGTATAAAAATATGCTCGAAATAATAATTGTACAAATGTACAAAAAGCATACATTAGAATACAAATTTTAATATACGGTAGCCTCAGTATATTTTCAGTTAAATTTAATTGTACTTATTAATGCTTATATTTAGTGCACTACTCTCTCGTGCGCATTTAGACTGATTTTTGCACGCTGAATCTCTCTCTCTCTCGCGCGCGCGCGCGCTCGCTCGCTCTCTCTGAAGATCACTTTTGCGCATTCAAGGTAATTTATGTGTTTGCACACACACACACACACTCTCTCTCTCTCTCTCTCTCTCTCTCTCTCTTCTGTGCGCTCACTATCAAAGCTACACTTGCAAGGACTGCAGCAGCTATTCCAGCCAACCAGAGACTAGAATCGACGCAACACCAGCCAATCAGAAACTGGAGGCGGGCAGATTCGGGCTGTCTATTTTCTGATTGGCTCCCCGGTTCTTCCGCGCCTAGTTTGAATTCACGGCTGTAAGCTGCGTCATTGCGTGCGTTAGTTCGTATCATTATTATTATATTTTCATCGGCATAAGGTAAATTTTATGGTTTTCATTAGGCAGTTTGTTATTAAGTACATAGTTTAAACTATATAATGTATTGTCTAATGTGTTATTGACAAATCTTATGTACTTCAGGTATGATGCTCCGTAGCTCTCTGACTGCTTTCAGAGTCTCTGTGTAACAGCTAGAATCAACACAGCAGGTTTGTACTAATACTGTACCTGTATATTCTAATAATAATGCCTGTCTTTGTTTAGTTTAAATTTTAGTTGTGTGTTTGTAAGACAACCTGACGTTTTGTTGAGCACAAAAAAAAAAATGGTAACCTTGTGCAAATTAAATCTGTTGAACTCATGCATAAAATCTTCCTCATAATAACTGATGTAATGTGTTTCAGAAACATGTTATAGTGTAGAAAATGCATTCAGCATGTGTAAATTATCCTAAACTCCTTTAGTGTACTGATAACACACTTACAGTATTATATAATATTATTATTTGTATACAGAATATTTTTATATAAAATTATATAGAATATATACTATAGAATAGTATTATGTAATACTACAGTATTACATTTACAGCAGTACAGTATTATAGAAGACTGTGTGTACTGTATGATATAATTAAATATATTTGTATTAACCACACAGTGTACGTTTTTAGTCTTTGGAATTGGCCAGAAGTCTAACAGCATGCTACTGCTACAATAGGAATATACTCAGAGTATATTAATCATGTATTTGTAACACAGTAAGAATTGCTGTAATGTACTTATAATATATTAAATATATACTTTAATTTCATTAATTACTGTCAGGTATGTACGTTACTACAGCCAAAACCATATACTTTAAGTGGACTAAGTATACTTAAAGTCGTCCCACTTTACCACACAAAAGTATACTTAATACACTTAAGATTGTGCTTTTGTACAATTTAATTACAACTTAAATATACTTAATACAAAATTAGTTGTTCCAAAATAGCAATCTCCAAGTATAATAGTCATTAGTCTGGAGCAAGTACACTAAAGTACTGTATGCTTTGGCATGCTAGGATTTCATATACGTACTTAGCAGAGAAGTTCATTTAGTGTTATCAGCCTCAGATTAGCGCCATTATGAAGGCTTTACAGAGCATAAGCAGCAGACATATCTCAGGAGATTGTTGTATATTTTGGATGCCTTCAGCAATATTTTGCAATGTAGAAAGAAATGAAAATCAGGAAAGAAGTAGCGGCTGCATCTAAACTTTAGACTAGTGGAGTGTGTATATAGTCTTGAGCCACCCCTGCCTCATTCTTTAATATTAAAATAACTCAAATTATGTAGATTAATTAAACTAAAGAAATGGAAACAAATTTTTTACTTGCGACAGGCTGAACAAATAAAATAAAAAAACTGGTTGTTTATGTAACAACCTCATTTCCCCTCTCGTCTGTTCCAATCATTCAGCGTCATCAGCAGTGTTGGGGGACGTTACTTTTTAAAGTAACTAATTACATTACAAAATTACTGTCATCAAAAAGTAATCCGTTACATTACAGCGTTACTTTCTGATAAAAGTAACTAGTTAGAGTACTAGTTTTAGTCAAGAATTTTATTATTATTCTACCATCATCACTCAGCGAAGTTTGGGCCATAATCTGTTAACTACTAATACCCTTATATCACCTACGCGGTTTTGCGCGGTGGCCGTAAGTACGGTCCATCATGATTCACCGCTAGTTTTTGCGCTGTGATTATGTTTTCATCTTTCCGTGCATCGGTCCTCGCGGAAACTCGTGAATCTTGCAGAACTTCACGGTACCTCGGGCGATCACTCCCGGCGGCTCACGGTGCCCAAGACCTCTTCTCATCGCAAGTCAAACTGCATAGGTGAGATAAGGGTATAACAGCAGAAATAACAGAGGGGGGGAGGGTTATCGTGGGTGGGGCTTGTGATGACTTTCACTCACACACACACACACACACACACACACTAACGGAATCACTGCTGTCTGGCTTACGGATTACATAAATTCTCTTAATAACGGATTACATTTTTTAAAATATAACTAAATACCTAAGTACTTAAATGGCGGTTAGATTACTTGTTACATCAAAAAACGTAATCTATGTACTCTACTCTAATCCAAGTCTGGTACTTTGTAATGCGTTACACCCAACACTGGTCATCAGCATAATAATCACCCGCCTGATAGATCCGTACAACAACTTGGCACGGGTTTTATGCTGGACACCCTTCCTGATGCAGCCCTCCCATTTTAATCTGGGCTTGGAACAGGCACTGCAGACTGGACTGTAAAAAGGAAAGCCTTGAGAACCATTCCTCAAGACTACATTGAACATACCGAAAGTCTGCCTCTTTGAGTCTGCAAAATATAAAGAAATGAGGGGTGGCTCAAGATGCTTCCACCATATATATTTAGATGCAGTAAATGTATACAAAATTACACTTTTTTTCCCCTAGACTACATTGGTACAATAAACTTGATAAAACGGCACTGAATAAATTATCCACTCCTGTCAAAATAAAGGCCATAAAGGCCAAACTTCCTACCTGACCCACTGTTCGTTCCAGGTGAACTACCGAGTTAATGCAATTCTCCTGTCAGAGCCTGCTGTGACTGATGTTTTTCATTATTAGTGTCTTCTCACAAGGCCAGATAAATAGCAGGCATTATCACATCCAAGCCAAGCATGAGACTAATCAGAATGTATTTTGGCTTTAATTTCATGAGGTAAAATATTATTCTCAATTTATGTCTCATTTTGTCATATTAACCAGGCGCTATCGCTAAAATGGATTGTCTTCAATTAAGGTGGAATAATACAAATGTTGAGTAAAATGAGTAACAGAAGGACAAAACACATTAGAAGATATTACACTCTTAATATGCCACCTCTGCAACAATTCTACCCTTTCTGTATAAAACTGGTCAAAACTAGTAGGACGAATCTGTAAAGTGAGCAGAAACACCGTGTTTGCAAAGCATGTTGCTGCACATCATTATTATTATTTTTCATTATTTTTTTGCTACTACCTGATCTCATACAATTTCTATCAAGCACCATAATTTTTGTGTTTTATACGAATGTGGTTTGCCCCCATCTTAGCCGTGAATAACTTTTTCGGTGTGTAGGCTTGTGCAAACTTAAATTTGCAGTCTCGAAAACAGCTTGCCTAGGCAGCAGATTCATTTTAACAAGCTTCTCTTTAGGAGGATCTATGATAACTCCCAAGGCTTACCTGCAAGCCTTTAGTTTTTCTAATTGAGTAAGCCCAACTCCCACACTTCCTTCCAGGGATAAAAGCAAACACATATCACAGAATGCTGCACTGGTGTTTAAACAACACACTGTCAAAGGCACCTCTCTCACCTCTCTGGCACTGCAGGACTATTTGTGGTGATTTGTTGGACCTCAATTAACGTGCGTCCCACATTGGCAGTTTGACTAACGCTTGCTTAAGAAGGAGATCGGCCTTGCTGTCCCAGCTTCCAAGGATGGTATTTGTCAGCCCAAGGAAGTAAGGGATGACTGAGAAAGAAGGGAATCAATATCCTTCCCAGCGTTTGCTGTCCACCAGCTCCAGCAGAGTCAGAGTACGGGCCATATTATATAAATGACTCTGTGTACGTGCTGTGCATGTGAAATATACGAGGCATTTCTCTTTCAAAATGCATTGAATTTACATGATAAATAAAACATACACCCAGGTAAATAAGAGCGAAGCAGGATAAAAGAGCAAAACAAAAGTGCTAATTGTAAGCAATGTGAGACTATGACAATCCGTTTTAAAGAGTTAAAATAATTATTCTTCCATAGCATGTGGTGGTAAATTTGTGCATTAGAATAGACGCATTAATTTGATTCATAAATAATTAAGACTAGAGACTTATAAAGTACCTCTACTGTATTCTATATTTCTTTTAATATATGACACATCGCTCCATATGTAAATTACCATTAAGTAACATTTTCCTTACTGTTAAACCCTCTCTGGAAATCCCTATATTTATTATCTGCAGAAATATGGACAGCTTATTGTTAAATGCTCATATCAATTACATTAGTCATTGCATATAGCGGTAGTTTAAACGGATGTAGATTTAATAATAAGGAATCACAAACAATGGATTAATTTCCTCATGAATGGTTTACGCCGCTAATACCCGTTCCCATGTCTTGCAATTTAATCTCCGTGACACATTGAAATTCAAAGCAAGAGCAAGAGATTCCTCTTATGTGTCCCCTTTTTCCAACAACATTAATTTAAACATTTCCCATGCAATATGTATTGCAGTTGTTAACCACTAATAATGAATTAAGTAGGATCACTTGTTGTTATTTTAAGTTAATTGCAGAAGGAGTTATGACAATACTTTGGAGACTGGCACACAGCATGTGCATGTTAATGCTTCAGTCCTTAATTGTGACTTTGCAGGACTCAGGCAAAAACCTAATTTGTTCCTATGTAATCAATTATTAGGGCAGAACAAATGTGATTTGGCATTTCTGGAATGCCTAAGGGAGGCAGAGTTTATGGTGAGATGAAAGGGGGCTTTAAATCTTTCCAGAGGGAGAAAACTACAGATGCTTGATAAACCCGTTGGCAGAGTTTAACATTTGTGTTGTTATGCATACGGTATAGAAGACCGTAGTGACAAGCTTGCCATAAAGCTTAAAAAAAAAAAAAAGTAAAAAATTTTTTTCTGATCATTTCATACTCTACCACACAGACTTATGCAAGGTATCCTTTTCATATATTACAGAAGAGAATTAGGGCCCCCATGAATAATTTATTTGACTTTTTTTTCCTCACAGATTTCCAAAAAAAAAAAAAAAAATCTGAATTTTAATACATTTTATGGTGGACTTAAATATCAGTTGGTTTATATTATAGGATTTGATTTTCCACTTGTGCGCGCACACAATTAGAATACGTTCAACAACAGTGTCCCTGTTGTTAAAGTAAGCTGGGTGTTCTGGTGTCTTTCTATGTGGGCTAGCAGTGACTTTTGGCGAGTTGTGCTGCATTGGCTTTTCTGTGGGATCGGATCGTACGGGCCGGCCTTTTCTCCCCACAGAATTAAATGGGCATTGGGTGCTCAGGAGCCTGTTACCAGTTTATGTTATATAATTGTTCATCACTGTTAATCTTCTTCTTCTTTCCATGCTCCCGTTAGGGGTCGCCACATCTGACCATTTGTCTTCATCTAACGCTGTCTACCACATTTTCCCTGGTCCTCCCTCAGCACATCCATAAACTTCCTCTTGGGTCTTGCTCTTCTCCTCCAGCACTGGCAGCTCCATCTCTAACTTTCTTCTCCCGATATATCCTCATTCCTCCTCAGCACATGTCCAAACCATCTGAATCTGGCCTCCCTTACTTTGTCCCCAAACATTCCTACCTGCACTGTCCCTCTAATATACTCATTCCTAATCCAGTTCATTCTTGTCATTTCCAAAGGAAACCACAGCATCTACAGCTATGGCACCTCTAGATCTGCTTCTTGTCTTTTTGTCTATGCCAACTTCTCCAAACTATGTAACATTGTTTGTCTCACTACCATCCTGTAAAGTTTCCCTTTTATTCCTTCCAATATCTTTCTGTCACAGATCACGCCTGCTACTTTTCTCCATTACTGTTAATGGTATGGCATATTTATGGCTAACTAGTATATACATAATACACAGATAAGCCATGACATTATGTTAACCTGTCTAATATTAAGTAGGTCCACCCCATTTGAGAGCAAAACTGTAATGACACCTTTCTATGGGAACCAGCCTTAATCTTTTGTGTAATTTGAGCTACAGTGTTTTATTGGATCGGACCACATAGGGCAGCTTTCACTCCCCACATGCATCCATGACCCTGTCACCGGTTCACTGGTTTTCTGTCCTTGGATCACTTTTGGTAGGTCCTGACCACTGCAGACCAGGAACGTCCCACAAGACCTGCTGTTTTGGAGCTGCTCCGATGCGGTCAACTATTTATCACAATTTAGCCCTTGTCACAGTAGCTACAAATCGCAATATCTACAAATCATACAATATCTTGTTACAGTGGCGCCTAGAAGTGGGTGGGATATATTAGGCTATTAGGCAGCAAGTGGACATTTTGTCCCTGAAGATGTTGTAAGGATTTGATCGACTTTGATAAGAGCTAATGTTGATGCCTGGACAAAATAAATGTGTATATATGTGTATATACAGAGTATAAACAACCAAACAATCCCTGTTTATTGCATGCATTAATGCATTTAATCCCCACCTCTTTTTTGCTTAATAGATCTACAGCACTGCAATGTGTTATATAATATTTATATATATACAGTACAGACCAAAAGTTTGGACACACCTTCTCATTCAAAGAGTTTGAATTTGTATTATGGCAAGAAAAAAGCAGCTAAGTAAAGAAAAACATGTGGCCATCATTACTTTAAGAAATGAAGTTCAGTCAGAAAATTTGGGAAAACTTGGCAGTCACAAAAACCATCAAGTCACCAGCCTCAGAAATTGCAGGTTAACAGCAGCTCAGATCAGAGAGCAGGTCAATGCCACACAGAGTTCTAGCAGCAGACACGTCTCTAGAACAACTGTTAAGAGGAGACTGTGTGAATCAGGCCTTCTTGGTAGAATATCTGCTAGGAAACCACTGCTAAGGACATGCAACAAGCAGAAGAGACTTGTTTGGGCTAAAGACTACAATAAAGAACACAATAAAGAAAACTCTTTGAATGAGAAGGTGTGTCCAAACTTTTGGTCTGTACTGTGTATATTACAACTTTAAAACCACTGCCTTTTTTTTTTACCTCATTGTAATTATGGGATATTAGAATAACAATTCATTTGTTTACATTAAATACACATACATTTGTTATTTTTATATTTTGCCAAAAATTTTACTAAACACACAACGACGATAGCAATAACAAGCAATTACACAAAAAAAGAAAAAAAGACTTATAAGCAGAAGTAAGAAGCATGTTTTCCTTAAGGGTGAGTAAAATATAAATTAAATCTTTATTGCTGTGCAGTGATAGTCTTTGTCACATAGTCATCAATAGACATGTCATAAAACAGGTTTTATGTTGTTATTACCAGCAAGTGTCAAACTCAGGAGAGACTGCAGATCATCTTTTAAAAGTTTTACTTTTACTCAGTTTTCCAACTGCACTTGGCCAATACCTCTGTGTGGTGCTGAAATATTGCTGAAATATTGCTTCTATAAACATCTATGTTGGTTCGTATTATTTAGCATCAGCTATTAGGTTGACATGATGGGTCATGAAGGGATTTGAAAACTACACCAAAATAAACGATTTACATGACTAATCAATATAATCAATCAATATAAAATATATGGTTGGACGAATATTTTGTAATAATCATGCCTGATCACCTACATGGAGAAACACTTTTTTTTTTGCCCACAGTTGTCACACCAGGGGTTGAGCTCTCCTCTTGTCAAAACCATGTCTCACTCTCTTTCCCTGGTCTCTGAGATGAGTCCCGTGGCTCCCCGACCCTAAGGCGGGAAACCAGGGAGATGTAAATCATTCATTATGCAATGTTGTTTAATTTTTGAGATGTAACCCTCTCAACAAAATCTTTCCATCTGAAAAGGTTCTGAGAAGAAGATTCTGAGAAGACCTGCATAGAACCAATGCAGTTAGGGGCTGCCCACCCAGGGTGTCAGGCCAAGAGAAGTATGTGCAAAGGTGGAATGACAAGTGTGTACACCGTAGACAAGCAGGACATTGGCATTCTCAGTAGTCCATCCTATAACCAAAAGACTAAGAAAGGGGGCCTGTGATCACCCAAAGACCCAATTCCCCTGCAGAGTGGTCTTTATTTTACCAGTTATGCCCAGGAGGGTGGCCCAAGAGCACAAGCTTTTACTTACTATGTGGCAGCGAGTAATTTTTTAGATGAATAACATGAAAAAAAAATTGGGATTATCAGTGACACTACTGACGCTCTCCATTCCAGTCACAAGGCCAGATGAGCGGCCGCTTGGGGCGTCCCTATAACCAATCAAATACAGGACTTATTCTGTTTCAATTTAACCAACATACAGAAATCATATATCATTATATTTTTATAACCCAGACCCCTGAGTTGTAACTAGTTCTGGGATCCCATGGTTCTAGCAACACAACCCCCAGATTAACTGGCTAATCCCAGAGCTTATCTCATCTCCCAGTGCTCCCACAGTCACCTAAAGGGTATCCAAAATCCCAGTCCCACTGCTGCAGAATGCTAAGACTTTCTTCCCCATAGATTATTTGACTTTACCATCAATTTGCTCATTACCTTTATGCATCCCTCCACATCGCCGACCAGGACATGTTTTTCCTTTGTTAAGTTTATCATTGATGAACTCTATGTTTGAGTGCCTGCAGAGAGAAAAAGTCTTTTCAAAATTAGACTTGCACAGTGCATATAATCTGATCCACATCAGGAGGGGTGATGAGTGTAAGACTGCTGTTATTATGTCCTCAGGGCAATATGAATATTTGCTCTTGCCTTTTGGCCTGACAAATGCTCCAGCAATTTTCCAGAGATTCATAAATTAAGTGCTATGGGAGGCACTGAATAACTTACCTTATGGTTTTAGTCATACCTTTGAGAGGCATATTTAGCACAATAACTTGTATGAAATAACTTGTACGTCAATCTGAGTCTGAGTTACCACAACCTGCTTGCTAGTCTTTGCGGTCTCAAGGTGCACCTGAGTAATGACCCAACAAAATCAAAAGTGGTCACAGAATGGCCATGGCCCAACTCATTTTGGGCCATCCAATGACTCCTAGGCTTTGACAACTTCTTCCAGTGTTTCACTAAAACCAGCAACAAGGCTGAGAATACTGGCCCAGAGGTCTAATTTATAATAAAAGGTGGGTGCCACAGACATGGGAAACCATCAACACCTCTCCATGCATTTCAGACCTTTGCATTGGACACTGGAGCAATACATCCAGGAAACCCAATGGATCTGGAATGGGGGCCCGTGGGGAAAATTTCATGTACCAATGGGAGTGCATCCCCAGGTCCTCTCATGGGGCCACACCTCCTCATTTTCAGGACACCTACAATTCACTAAAAAGTTTTGAACGGCTTCCACAAACTGCTGTGGGCCACTGATAATCTGCCACTCAGAGTCCAAAAGGCAAACAGAAAGGGTCAGTCAGCTAGACACTTGACATCATGCAGGTCATGATCCTAGTCATAACACCTGATTTTATCACACCATAGTACTATCATGTTCTATAAACATCCATACTAGATTTCTTGGTATATGATTAAAACCATTCCTGTCCAGCACTTCAACATCCCACACATCCAACCCCTCTGACAAGCCTTCACAGTGAGACCCTTACTCTATTCACAGTGCTATCAGGGGGGCATCCAGTACCTGATGGATTAAGAGGGATATGGTCCAGGAACACTTGTGAATTCCAACCTGCTATATCCTGGACCCCAAGCTGCTCAAGGACTTCCACAGGAATTACACCATGAGGGACCATTCCAAGGGGGTAATGTAACACCATGGACTGGCAGGTCTGTGGGTACCTACACTTCCAGTTGCTAGGCAACAGAGCAGAGGAGGCAATCAGACTAAAGGTTAGACACCTGTGTGTGCTTCTATACAAGCTTTCTGAAAACCTCACTTGGTGCACAGACATTGATTTCACACCAGGTATGAGAGCAAGCGTTGATGGTATTCTGGTATAGGGACAACTGAAAAAAAAAATCATAGGAGGATTAAGGAGTTTCTGTTCGAGTAACATTTTGGATATTAGCTCTTGTTATATTGTGCCACAGTACTGCAGAGAGTCTCAGTTCGAATTACTGCCTAAAAGCTCCAACAAACACTTCTGTATCCACCAATTTCATACCTAATAAGGCCTGTGTTGGGTTGTATCTTACACGTCCTTAGGCACTAAGACATCCAGCGCTACCTCTCACACAAAACAAACAAACGAAAGGCTATCTGTATGGATATGTGTGAATGTGTATGCAAGAAACAGAGAGGAACAAAAGAAAGTGAAAGGATTTCTTCCAACATACCACCCAAAAAATCCAACACAAGCTATTCCATGAAGCACTGTGTAATATGAGCTAGAGATGTTGAGGTTTAAATGCAGATGCATCAGTGATGTACTACTAAAGGTGTTCACTGAATTGTTCATAATGCTTCCATTGTCTCCAAAAATGTTGCAAACCCTTTATAGCCTTGCTATAATTAATTCCCACAACTTTTAAGTAAAGATTTGTCGCTTCCATATGTGACTACTTAATTAGTCAAGTAAAGAACAGCAACAAAAATGTAAAATAATACCACCCGATTATAATAATTGCTAAATTTTCATTAATATCAGAGATTTGTGGCCATTTCTGCAAATATGTCTGATCAGAATCTAAAGATCAGTATACTGTATATTGTTTTTCCTCATTATATAAAAAAAAATTGCAGAATATTTACATATGTACTAGTGGAAAATATTTGCATTTTACTACATAAGTGAATACATTTGGGAATTTTGAAAGTGAAAAAGCATTGGTGGTGTGTGTGTGTCTATGTGCAGAGAGCAAGCGAGAGCGAGCTATAGGTCAAGCCATTATGAGTTCAGTAAAAGTCCAGAGATAAGTGAAAATCCTGACTTATAATATCTTACAGTTTCTAAAGATATAACAGAAAAAATTTACATGAAACATGCATTGTTGGTGGGTTAACTACATTCTGCGTGTTAAGCTTATTCAAATTAAGGTTTCATGATGTGCTTTAAAGATAGATGGGTAATCATTAGTTGTAGAGATATCTTATTGCCCAATTTATCTCTTTAAATAAAATCTCATACAATTTCAATTGTAACCGAATACGAGCTCCCTTATTTAGTTGTTACCCAGACATTTTTACTTCTACCTGACTTTTTAATAATTTGTTTACTGAGACGATATTAAAATTCTTATTTGATATAATCTCAAAAACTATTAGGTAAATATGTTTACCCTGTCAATATTGCATGGATTGTTAGGAAGCCCACTTTTCAAGTTTTTAACTGACAGCACAGATAGCCTGCAACATTCCTCGAAGAACTGTTCTGCTGCAGGGTGAATAACTGATTGTGACCCGCAGGCTGTCTGTAATTTGCCATTGTGTTTATGTAGGACTGGTTATTTGCAAAAGTAAATGTGTGGGTTTGAATACAAGAAACAAGACTTTGATTTCATTTTTTTATATGGAAATGTGTGTTTGCATCTGCAGGGGGTAATTTTGATGAGCAGTAGTGGGATGAACAGATTTATGCTGTGGACAGATTCGTTCCGCTTTCATGCCTAGCTCTTCTCTTCATGCCATAGAGAAAATGTCTGTTTTGAAATTGCTTGAAATTTGATCAGAGACTATCAAACGGAATCAATCAAGCTTGTGTTTGCCCTCATGTGCACGCGCACACACACACACACACACACACACACACACACACACACACACACACACACACACACACACACACAGGATAATTAAAACCCATAAAAAGATTCTGTGGGTAACAGAAAACGCAAAGATCTATGAAGAATTTTCATTAAGTAGGCATCAGCTTTTCCATCATACAAAGATCTGGTGCTCCTGTTTATTGCCTTCCTATCTCAGCAACTGCCTAGAAGAGAAATGATTTTTTCTCTAATTGAAATTGGGATTGACCCATTTTTTCTAAAATGGATTGTTCTGACCTGGATGATGAACAATTAAACCGGTTGCTGCAGAGATATGGATAATTAAAGACACCAACCAGTAAGAAAAAATATATACCAGTAAAAATGACTACTTATATACAAATCTAACGCAAACAAATAGTACAAACAAGATTTGTTGGAGAAGTAGTAAGACATTTCTTTGTATACCTATCTAATATAACCTATATAATGAAGATGTTACATGCCTGTAGTTGACAGAAAATCTGTAGAAAAAGTCAAGCCTCATTTCAAAAGAGAAGGAGCAGGTCATTGTATATGTTTCAGGGTGCAATTACATCAATGTACTAATGATCTCATACATACAGCGGTCTCACATGACCCGTCGTCAATTAAACCACTGCTGATGTCAAATATACTGTGAGATCATTAAGATAAGTGCATTGATGGGAGAGACATAATCTTAAGCCACCAAACAGCAGTACATCGCTAAATAACAAAAACAGCGGCTTTGCAGCTGCAGTTCATCAGTTAGATTTTAATTTAATTAAATTTATGAAGCTTTTTTTTTCCACCAGTGACTCCATATGAAAACATTAGTCTCATAAAGTGAGAAAATGATGTGTTTTTCCCACCTTTCCTCAAAGCTAATTTTCCTCCATAATTTCCGAGCACGTATGTTGATGACTCTCAAAATTCAGTGAATGAGCTGATAATTCACCTTTTCCTGAAGGGAATTACAGAGAGATTCCTGAGGCATTTGCTGGTTTGTTTAATATACAGCATATACATATACATATATACATATATACATACATACACATGTATACTGTGTTTGAAAGAAAGAAAAAAAGTGGTACAACAATTCATAAACAGATTTAATAAGATGGCACCAAATAACACAGTTATGCTGTCTATTGTTTTGAAATTCCGCCGTTCTGGTATTGTACTGTGTCAACATTACACGAGCAATGACTCTCTTTTTGCAGGAGTCTGCCAGCAACCTTTATTCCAGGATTTCGAGTTGAGAATCTGTATGAACAATGTGAACACTGTCTAAATCAAGGCGATAGACACACCATTTGAACACTTAAATTATGCATACCATGGTAAATGAAGACACTAATAGTGTATATGTTAGTTTCTTTACTGGAGAAATATGCTCACAGATGACAACAAGGTAATATTGTTTGCCCTTTCATTTCAGTACTGTATATTTTGGTAGATACTGTACATATGCTGCACTATATACCAGCTTCATGCAAAACTGGCAAGACAGAATTTAATGAAACTTTGCCAGTAGTTAGGTATTGCCTGAAGTCAAACCTATCCCATAAATGAAATCAAAATATTGATTAAGCTTATGTGCCAGATTACAACGCACTTTTGGACAAATATAGTATTTTTTCCCTTGAGGTTGGTGTGGCAATACGCATCGCTCAACAGAGCCAATCAGTGCAATAGTTTATTGTGTATACACAGAGTATGCAGACGATTTACAGAAAATTACCATAATGCACCGACAGGGTGCCTATATCCTCATCAAACACAAGCAAAACCTTGACACAGCATGGCTTCACCAAAAAAATGTCAAGTAGACTATAAAAACAGAACCTTCAAAGATGATTTGTCAGATCAATGTAAATTTAATAAGCAACGATTTATTTATTTATTTATTTAGTGTGTGTGGTCTGAGAGTGAACCTGGTGCTGAAGCATTTGGATATATGCAAACAAAGTTTGGACTGGTGATGAGACATAGTTTCAACGCTATAAGTGTTAGTAATTAGCCAAGTATGGAATGGAAACATCCACAATCGTCGACTGACAAAAAAGTCAACCATCATCTGGAAAAATCATCAATGCTTGCATTTTTTCTGGAATTCGTAAGGGCTAGTATTGGAACATTATCAGGAAAAAAAAAAAGTTTAACAATCAACAGTGCTCGTTACAGTGAGAAGCTTATTGAAGAGCTGAAGCCTAAACTTCAAAACTCTTTAAACACATCCTATCTGAGAGCGTTGTGTTCTCACAAGACATTTTGATGTGTTAAGCCATCCTCCCTATGGTCCTGATCTCGCTCTGTCAGACGTTCACTTGTTTGGCTGCCTGAAAGCAGCACTACGAGGACAAGGATTCATTTCTGATGAAAAAGTGAAGACAGCAGTCTGCTCATGGCTCGCAGCTCAGCCTAAATCATTATTTACTGAGAAATACGAAAGTTTTTGACAGATGGACAAGTGTATTGGAAAGCAAGGAAATTAAGAAGTGTGCTGAATGGATGTACTATTAGGAGGAAAAAAAAAATTCAACTGTTTTACATGCTTTTCAGGATACATTTTGATTGAAAAAAAGATCATTTTAATGATTTAGGGATTTTGTTGAATATTAAAAGATTCCAAACGATAAATCAGTTTTAATATTTTTTAAGCTGCTTTACCAATATTTGTACCAGTCCAGCTGCTTGCCTTTCAGCATGAGCACAGAATGTAAAAAGAGAACTAAAGCTATACGACACAGTGTGGAAAATAACTATCAGAGACAAAGGATGAGGAAAAAAAAAAAGAATAAAATAGAGAGAAAAGCAAAGAATGCATTGTTTGGCTTGGCTTCATTGATAACTCTAGTGTCTTAGCAGCATTTATACTACTGTTTTAAAGCTAATTTTATAATAATAATAATAATAATAATAATAATAATAATAATAACAATAATAAATATCTTCTTGCACTACATACTTGATCCAACACCAATATTACTACTTCACCCTCCCAGTCAACCAGTGGTCAAGGTCTTTCAAACTGTGTATCCATGGTATCCATGCTTATGTATGCATGGAAAATAGATTTGACCTTGGAATAAGTAAAAGATATCCATATCAGAAACAAAGTGAAGTGGCCATCGCCTGGAAGCTATTCATCCTTTAGCTTTTAAAACTGAATGACTAAACCTATGGAGTACACATTTTCTTCTAATTAAAGGTGTAAAACAATAATAAAATACAGTTTTAATCTCTTAAATTATAAGTGTGTTCTAAATTCTCTTCATTATTGCGATTTCAATAATGTGGGTCTCCTCAATGATCTCTCAAACTGCTATTGTTACTCCTTTGCCCAACTTTCACAAGCGAATAAAAGACCTTAGGTCAGAGATTAAACCAAATTAGACATGTTATAGATGTGTCCCTAGTTTCTGTCAGTCCCTAGTTTTCATCTCTCTCTGGGTTCGGCATTGTCATAATCATCATTACCTTTAATCTTCAATGCAAAGTGCAAAATAAATGTTTAATCACTCTGAGGGGAAAAAAAGTAATAAAGTTCTCTAATAAGCAGCCAGACACATGCTTTCAGAACCTCACACTGACGGAAAAAAAAAAAAAAAAGCAGAACATCTGGTTGCCATTTCTGATTGGTATCATGTCAGACGCTCACTGTTCTGCTCTACTACTGCTTCCCAGCTGCTCAGCGTATGTTTCCCAAAGTGCATGCGTACAGATAATTCTAGTCTAAACCATGCACGTCTAATGTATGCTGAAGTGCAAAACTGAGTACAATTATCCAGTGTGGAAAATACAGCATGTACGGTAAAAACAGCTTTGTTCAGAACATTCATTTAGTCATCTTCAGTAACTGCTTTATTTTGGTCATGGTTGTGGGGAAACAGAATATTGTACAAGACAGAAAGTAATAAAAACATTTGGTAACAATTATTTATGCAATGTGCAACCTAATGCAACTTTTTTATGCTTTCAGTTTTAATTTTATTTTATTGAAATCATTTACTAGAATGGCAAAAGCATGGGTGGTGAACTAATGCTGAGTTGGGATGATACTTCTGAATTAGAACTGAAGTGTTTCATAAGTGGATAAACTAAACTAAAACAAAAAGAAATATGTAAAGCTTGCAGAAACCACCTACAACCTTGCTATCTTATCAATGCTAGAAAGCACATCAACAAATGTTGCACAAAGAATGATGTAAAAAGTGTAATTAAAAAGTCTAAAACAGATATAGCACAATATATACACAATATGCAGCTGGTGTGCCAAAATGCATCATCCTGTGTACATCAGGAGCTGTGCAACTGGTGCTATTCTAACCCCATATGTTTCCATGTCTGCTATGTCACCATGAATTGTAAGTTAGAACAATGTGCGAACATGATATTCTGCAAATCTGCCACAGAGATGTTTGACATGACTCGGCAAGTTTACACCGATGCTGCAATGAGTCGTGCAAGGAATTTTAAATGGCATGCACACTTCAAGAGGGAAAGAACATCATTGGAAGATGACCGGGGATCAAGAAGACTTTCAATAAACTCAACCCCCGAAAATGTTGAAACCATTCGGCAACTTGAAGATGATCATTGGAGAACGATTCACAACATTGCTGCCATTGCCAGGAACAGTCCTGGCAATCCTCACGTGTGATTTGAACATGGGCCATGTTATTGCCAAGTTCATCTCAAGGCTGCTAGTAACATCATGTCGAAGTCTGCCAAGAACTCTGTCAGCATGCCGTGGATGATCTGTCCTTCAGGTCAAGGATCATTACCAGTAACAAAAATTGGGTCTTTACAGTGAAAGAGGCCATCATCTCCACGATCGAAAAAAGTGAGGCAGGTCTGCAGCTCGACCGAGTTCATGGCATTGTGCATCAAGAATTCATCCCCAGGAGCCAGACCATCAAGTGAAGTGAATTCTTCTGCCAGGTTTTAAGGCATCTGAGGGAGAATGTATGGTGAAAAAAAACAGCTTATGGATACAGATAATCTCAAAACTTTTTGAGACCATCTTGTACAGTATATGCATGCATACATTGGCCATTACACGACATTACAAAATATTAACACATTAACATTGATTATCAATTATATACGAGTAAACTGGTGACAAGAACACAGACACCCAAGAGTCAGGCATGTCTGCGGGGAGCAAATGCCAGCATGTCTGGTCCAATCCCATAGAAAAGCCAATGCAGCACAAAAATCAATCAGAAAGGTCAATGCTGGCCACAATTGGGAAAAGAACCACCAGAACACCCAGTGCATCCCAGATGACTATGCACAAGGCCCAGCAAAAAAAAAGAAAAGAAAAAAAAAGCCCAACATTGCTGACCCAGACTCCAGACGCCTCAGATCCCAATCAGATTCAGCATCCATGGGATGCACTGGCCAATCAAGTCTGAACCATGGAGGCCCCAGCAACGGATCCTCTGCCAAGGTCATGGTGCCAGACACCACATCAAATCCCAAAGTCCTTGTGGAGCCATCTTCTGACGGTCCAGAGCTATCTAGGTGGCTATGCAGGAGGAGACCTACACAATACTAGGGATAATACTTTGCATGTTAATGTTATGACTGATTGCTGTTGATAAATGTGGCCCAGGTATCTAAAAGCATTACAATATAAAATGCTTAAACGCTGGTCAATCCCACCCGCCCCCACCTGCACTGCAAATTTTTGTGCTTTCTCAGGTCACAGAACAATTCATTTAACTAATCAGTTAATCAGCTAATTAACAAGCTTTGTTTAATTGAAGTGGGTGTGATAGAGAGAGGAAAATCAAACGTATGCAAGACAGGGTTGGGAAGCTGTGGTTTAAACTATACCTTAAAGAACACTTTAAAGTGTAAAATAACACTTCCTGCATACTTTGACACAAGGGCACTGTTGATTCAACACTTTCATATTACAAGTAATAAAGCAAATCTAATCAATAAATATTATAGCAAACAATATCTGTTTTTGTCGATCACACCTAGCTTATGGGGGAAAATCTTATTCAATATTAAAATCAATATGAAAGTATGTTCAATTTTTATTAGCAGTGGAAATGTTCACCTTTAATGCATTTTATTTTTCAATTTATGGCCTGTTTTTCATGAGCATGGTAAAGCAGAAGATTTTTAAAAGATAATAGCAAATTTGACTCTTAAATTAATTTATTAAATCTGGTTTCTTACAATATAAAATAGCTAAGTGTGTGTGTTTTTTTTTTTTTCTTGTGAAGATAAATAAGATACACCTTCTTCCTTCCTGACCTCTTAATGAAAGACTACTGAAATGATTTTTGGCTCTAACCAGAGCATTGGCAGTTTGGGTTCCTACGAGAGTTGGTTTCCACTTTTTTATGGCAACCTGTCAAGTTGTCCTGAACCTGACAGTCAAAGTCAGATTATTTCTCATATGGTACACCCACAAATGAAATATCCCCCAACCAAGCCCTTTTTATTAGATTGAGATGGGGATATTGCCATCAGTTCTCCTAGCTGATTTGGATAGAGTTAAAGTTTATTTTTATTTAGTTTCTATAATTAAATTGTCTTTATTTTAGACTACGGTTTCAAAGAAATATCATTATCTAATCTAATTCCATTAGACTGAAAAACATTTACAATTAGAAGACCATAAAAATTGTTCCTGAATCATTTATTAATGGAATTTCAGCAATTATTAAAATAATAAAGGGTCTTAATGAGTGTCACATGCTTATTGTAAATTGTCACATGACCAAAGCTGTTTATTTTGTAGTTGCACCATGAGAATAGGATGGCTTCATCAAAGCTCCCAAACAAAAGTTAAAATCTTATAACAACAACAAAAAAAATGTGCTTTTGATAAGATTTTTATTCTTCAAAAGTCCACTGGTTGCATTTGGTCGTTCGTGACAGTTACAATTCTGCCCAGCTAGTAGGTTCGCTTCAATGACCAGATGACCGAAGTAAGTGATGCAATTGTCTCTTTATAGCTGTTTCATGGTTCGCCATGCGATGCGGTCACTAATGGTCATGTTTTACCAAAAACATGCTTAAAGCTTCTGAAAGAAGAATATGCTGTGTTTTTTTTTCAGTTAAACATTTTGTTATAGATTACCTTGTGTCCCTGAAGAAAATAATTTGCCAGGATGAGTCAATATCTGAATTTGAGCCTATCCTTGAACCCCTTGAAATGCTGAACTACTGTAGAAAAAAGCTGCACTAAAATGTTACAATGACTATTGCACTAATGTACAGGTTCAAATGTTCTTTTAAAGCTACAATACCAGTAGTTAATATATTGCACTAAAGTATCAATAGTATTAATATTTACAGTGTCTTACTATAAATTAACAGGCATGATTGATTTATCCATTTGGAAATTTGATGTTTCATGCTTTTGCTGAGCATGTATAAAATTATAAATGTTTACTATTTAATGATTAACCTGCATAAATGATTGCTGATTTTGTAATTTAACATTGTACTAATACACCTATCAGCCATAGCATTATGACCACTGACAGGTGAGCTGAACAACACCGATCACCAAATATACACTAAGTGGTGACAGGATTATGGAGACCCAACTCTCACCCATGCCCATTGGGATGAAAGCCCAGCCTGTCCAGGAAAAGACCATGCAACACAAATTGTTGGCTAAAGGTAATACTGGCCACAATGAAAATGTTATCATAGCCTGCCACATCTGGGGCCCAGCAGAAAAAGAGCTGTTGACCGAGCCTCCATCTCCCCGGATCCCAATACGGTTGAGGACCCATTGCATGCACCAGACAAACAAGTCAGAAACATGGAGGTCCCACCCTACAAATATAAGCACCTAAAGGATCTGCTGCCAATGTCCCACAGGACACTCCAAAGACATCCCAGTGGCACAATGGAAACTTACATAATATCAGGCTTGATTTATTGCATTATAATGTTATCTGTGATTGGTGTAAAAAGTAGCAATGTCATTGACTTTTCACTTTTGGAGTGTCTTGAGAAGGTCTTTTAAAATGGATATTTGTCAGGAAAAAAAAAAAAACAGCTCAGATCAGATATAGAGTAAATTTTGGTCTAATTGCATTTTGGGGAATTTTTTTTTTTTAATTGTCAGAAATTGATGTGAAATTACAACACAATCTGTAAAGACTGGTCATGCACATGTACAAAACAAAAAGACCAGACTGGATGTGTGTGTTTTTTTTTTTTTTTGGTAGGTACAGTTGTTAGTTCTGGCTAAATTGCGCTCCTTAAACAACAATACTGTGGTTACATACATATAACTCAGAGGAGTGCAAGATATGATATATGGTTACTGTCTTTATTCCTTCCTTTCATTGTCTTTTTACTGCCCTGTCACTTTCTATATTAAAAATGCAATAAATAAAAAGTGTTTTTTTTTTGTTTTGTTTTGTTTTGAAACCTGAGGGTTTGGTTTTATTTAACTATACACAAAATCACTACTCTACAGAAAGACAGGATGTACGTCTCTAAGGTATTAGTGACTCAGTGGTATTTAATTAAATATTTAAAGAGCATAAAATGCACAGAAACACACACACGAAAACAAGTAAAATCTGTAAAGAACCTGCACCCAGTGTGTAGTTTTCCCTTTTTTAAGACCTATGCCAAAGGTTTCTTGTGTTTCCTGCACTTTCCTCCTGATTAGATTTCTAGTCATGGCCAGTTCATTCCAATTCCACTCAGACTCACGTACATATTAAGCCTCAGTAGTTTATCCTTTAAAATGTAAAAGAGCTGCTGGGGGGAGGGGGTCAGGGGAGCCGAATTAGAGATCCCCTGCCTTCTGACATGGCTCCTTTGAGCAGCCTTTCCATATCTTGTTAACAGCAGTGTCTTCTGCTCCTTCACCTGCCTTGCAGGGAATATAAATCCAACCTGACTTATTAGTGTGCTGAGCACATAAACACAATGGTACCTTGAGCTTATAGGAGATGTACGTTATGATCGGCTCTGACATCTTTATGCGATAGAAACGAAGAGCGCTCACGGAGAGTGAATTAATGGAACAGTCATTAATGTGAAAGTTTGATAAAGCTAATCCAGTTTGATTTTGTTTGATAACTGACATTTATGGTACGTTCTTGCTATGACATTGATGTGGATTAAAGTATTACTTATTATTTCTTTCTCCTTGTGGAGCACACAAATGCAAGCCAGTAATAAGCACTGCCGAATACAATGCAGACACTCAAAGTAGCTAAACAACATAATTCTAATAGCACCAGAACTTAACTTACAACTTCTTGACCGCTAGTGCAGAATCGTCACTATTCGAACTTACCATTCACAACAGTAACCCATGTGCTTCTTGATAAAATGACACCACGGCTATATTTCACAATACGTTTCTGATTTATAAGCTTCCAGGTCAGTTAATGCACTGAAGAGACCCTACTTTATCTTGCTTTAGCCTTCTTTCTTTCGGGTATTCAAGTGGAAGCGCTGTCTGCTGTGAACAAATAGCAAAGAGAAATCAATAAGTAGATAAGTAGTAAATCTAAAAGCATTTAATTAGGTGGTCAGCAATCGAAGCTACAAGGCAACAAATGAAATTGTGAGCAGTTTTTAGATGTTACGTTGCAGGTTAACATAAGCCCTCGAGACACTGGAGGTTAATATAGTTTTCCTGCAAAATTCAGGCCTTGACTGTTTAACATTTATTTTTAAGCAGCCATTTTAAGACAGCCCGAAGGGCGTGGAAACAGTAATAAATCTTGAAGCAAAAGGTCCCAGAAGCTTTTCTGAGATTCCAATCAAAAAGAGGAAAGACTTTATAAAAAAAAAAGAGACAGAGAAACAACCAGAAAGTTAAACTATTAACAGAAGTTAAGGAGAATGTCTAAGGTTATGCTTTCTAAGGGCATTTCTTTTTTTGTCACAAAATGTTTAAACAAGTCTATGACACATTATTTACATTAACCTAAACAGGGCGCTGGTGGTTCAGTCGTAGGCCTGCCATGCGGAAGGCCCGGGTTCGATTCTCAGCTGATGCTCAAACCCTAGCTGCTGGATGCAGTTTCGGTCTCAAGTCCAGATAAAA
>JAAGKR010002588.1:3117-90632 GCA_011419295.1 Clarias macrocephalus | reverse complement strand
ACGGCGGATCCTCGACTCGCGGCCTCGGGGCAGAGGTATGCAGTACCTGGTCGACTGGGAGGGCTATGGCCCCGAGGAACGGTCTTGGATCCCGGCCCGGTTCATTCTCGACCCCGAGCTTATACGGGACTACCGTCGTCGGGTATCCTCCACCCCAGGACCATCAGGAGCCGGTCCTGGACGGGGGGGTACTGTCATGCGCACTCAACGCGACCGGCACTAGGACCCGGAAGTAGTATGGTCACGATTCAGGAAGTATAAAAGGAAACAAGATGGCGCCGCACATCACTCAGTCATTGAGTTTTCCAATGCCGTCTCCGACGCTATTTCTCCAATTTCGTGAGTACTCACCATTTTGTGCCATTTTCCTGATTGAGTGTGTGTTGTTAGAACGCGGTTTTAATTGTGTAAACTCTTGCTCTCTGTGTGAGAGAGTTCTAAGACTAAATCGCGTGGTTATCCTGCCTGCTCGCGCTGCTTCCGCGTTTGGGTTTATCCTCCACGCTACACGGGCAAACTGCTAGTCTTCTGATTCGCCTCCGGTTGTCCCGTGACAGTTTTATATTTGTATATGACAAAATCTGCCATTCATTATTCTCTCCTTTTAAAATCCTCCCTGCTCCACACTTACTCTTAAACCCATCTGCACTTTATTTCTTTCTTTCTCCTCTTTATATTAACCTTCTACTCCACACTGGCAACATTAAATATTTATGTATCAATATTTCCCTCAGACATAAGACGATTACAATCATTGGCTCAAGCTCTCACTCTCTCATTTCACTGGCCGAATTGCTACAGTTAAAATTAAAACCCCCATTCAATGCTTTCAAAGATAAAGGCAATCTTTTATAAAAGGGTAATTGAAATTAAAATAGAAAAGGCATGTCTCGAAGCAGAGCTGGATGCTTTACAGCAAGAAAAAGAGGCAGAAGCTGCTCTTGTAAAGGCAGTTATTATGGACGCAGCTGCTGCTGAATTAAACTCTTGTGGAAGTATAGTAGACATGGAATCATTGCTTTCACAGAGGGATTCTCATGAGAAAGTGAGTGAGTATGTAGCAAAAAATGCATCAGTATTGAGAAATCAACCTAATGAGCATCCTGGTATGGGCCAGCAGGATCATTTAAATCAAGAATTAGTTATATTAGAATTAGTTCTATTCTTATATAATTAGTTATATAAGAATAGAACCCCAGTTATTACCAGGTTATAAACAGCCAGGTTCAGTCCAGGCATATAGTACTCAACATGCAATTGTTCAAGGCAATCATCAGTCTTTCAGTCAACATTGTCATGCCCAGCAAGAGACAATCACTTATCAAAACAAGTAGGACTCTGACACACCTTTTCATGAACTGACATAGGCATCTATGGGTGGCTTCCCCAAACCACCATCAACGCAGGGGGCACAGGGCACTACATCAGATCTTGCAAAATCTTTGCAAATAAGTCAGCTGGTGTCAAGTGGGTTGATTAAGTTCAATGACCAACCAGAAAATACCTAGGATGGAAGTCAACATTCATCTGTGTTGTTAAGGGTTGGATCTTTCAGCTCATGAACAGATTCTCATTCAATTTTTAGGACCAGAATCAAGCCAGCATGCTCGCAGAATTAAAGCTGTGGTTGGCCCTAATCTGATTTGGACTAGGCTAAAAGAATTCCATAGTTCACCAGAGGCATATAGAAAGAGCACTCTTCTTAAAAATAGAGACTTTTCCCAAGATTGCTAACTGAGAAAGCCATAAATTGTGGGAACTTGGTGTTCCCTTTCAAAAGCTACACTCAATGCTGCGTGAAAACGCTATGGGAACATCTTTGTTGCCCGGTTGTGAAGCCTGTGCATGTCAAACCCGCCGAATACCTTCGGCTTATAACCTGTGCCAGGCATGACGTCACCGAATAAGGTGCACCTGCAGGTTATAAATAGGAGTGAACCGGAAACATCCTCAGATCTTTTTGTCTTCAGGACCGCTTTGTGTTTGCGGGTGCATGTACAAGCCGTAACGAAAGCAAAATAAAAAATAACAGCATTAACTCACCGATATGGCGGAGTTGCTTAAGAGATGCGTGCCTCCATGCGATAGATCTCTTTCGGAGGGCGATCTTCACGAGTTTTGTCTCGAGTGCTTGGGGGAAGAACACGCTCGCCTCGGGCTTCAGGGAGGAGAATGTGAGTACTGTGATCTTCCATATAGAAATATTGCCACAGCACAGGAAGTTCCTGAGGTTCGCCTTTGGGGGCGAAGCTTACCAGTATCGGGTCCTTCCATTTGGCCTAGCTCTGTCACCCCGCACATATACAAAATGCATGAATGCAGCTCTGGCTCCTTTACGACTCCAGCGCATCTGTATTTTGAATTACATAGATGACTGGCTGATTCTGGCCCAGGCTCAGGAGCTAGCGCTTCGACATCGGGATGTCGTCCTAGCCCATCTTCATTCTTTAGGATTGAGACTCAACGCCACAAAAAGCGTTCTCCTTCCTGTTCAGAGGATAACATATTTGGGTGTCACATGGGATTCGGTCACAATGCGAGCACAGTTGTCTCCTGCTCGTGTCGAATCCATTCTCAACACCGTGAAGGAAATCAAGCTAGGCCAGAAGGTCACTGTTTATCACTTTCAGAAATCTTTAGGCCTCATGGTGGCTGCGTCCACGGTGATACCTTTGGGCCTTCTGCACATGAGAGCATTTCAGCTGTGGCTAAGAGCCAGGGGGTTTCATTCAGGGGCCAACGCCCAGAGACTAATAATGGTTACAACAGACGCTTCCCTCACGGGCTGGGGTGCGGTCTTGGATGGCCGTCCAGCACAAGGGAGCTGGAGAGGTCATCTTCTCGCGTGGCACATCAATTGCCTCGAAATGATGGCTCTGTTTCTGGCCCTGAAACACTTCCTCCAGCAGTTGAGAGGCTACCATGTCCTAGTGCAGGTGGACAACACTGCGGTAGTCTCATACATAAATCACCAGGGTGGGCTGCGTTCGCGCCGCTTGAACAAGCTAGCGCACCAGGTTCTGCTTTGGGCACAGGACAAGTTCCTCTCCCTCAGGGCGATTTATATTCCAGGGCAAATGAATGTAGGAGCAGACTTGCTATCCAGACAAGCTGTAGAACAGGGGGAATGGAAGCTCCACTCCGAAGTAGGCAGTCAAATCTGGGAAAGATTTTACGTAGCAGAGGTGGACCTCTTTGCCTCACAAGAGGCAGCACAATGCCCCCTTTACTACTCTCTGACTCCTCTAGCTCCCCTGGGTCTAGACGCAATGGCCCACACATGGCCCAGGTTACGCCTTTATGCGTTTCCACCTATAGTTCTGCTCCCGGGAGTCCTGGCAAGGGGCCGGCAACAAGGGTTGCACCTCTTATTGATAGCGCCCCATCGGCCGACCAGAGTGTGGTTCTCGGATCTAATATCGCTCCTCGACGGCTCACCCTGGAAAGCACCATTTAGTTGCCCGTTTTATTCGTGGAGCTAAACGGTTGAAGCCGCCCACTAGAGCGACGGTCCCTTCATGGGACTTAACTATCGTACTCGAAGGCCTGGCCGACACCCCTTTCGAACCACTAGAGTCAGCGCCTGTCAGGCTTCTGTCTCTTAAGATGGTTTTTCTTATGGCTATCCTTTGAAGAGGATTGGGGATCTGCAGGCTCTGTCAGTCTCCCCATCCTGCCTAGACTTTGCCCCTGGTCTAGTCAAAGCTATCCTGCATCCTCACCCGAACTATCTTCCCAAGGTTCCATTCTCGACCATGCACCCAGTTGTGCTCGAAGCCTTCTGTCCTCCACCTTTCAAAGCTCCGGAGCAGGAGAGACTTCACTTACTGTGTCCAGTACGTGCTCTTAGGATCTACGTCCACCGCACTAGCCAGTGGCGTAAGTCAGAGCAGCTCTTTATTTGCCATGGGGGTCGCAACCGGGGGGCGGTTGCCACTAGACAGACTCTGTCACACTGGGTGAGAGATGCCATTGCCCTAGCCTATGAGGCGCGTGGTCACACTTCGCCTCTGCGAATGAGGGCTCACTCAACCAGGGGGATTGCCTCATCGATTGCCTTGGCAAGAGGCGTCACAGGTGTGTGATGCGGCGGGCTGGTCCTCTCCACACACGTTTGTTAAATTTTATAGTCTGGATGTCAATGCTACTCCGGGTTCACGGATCCTTCAGTCAGCATCCCAGAGCTGGGTCTGAGACCTCCTCGGCTTGTGCGCACACGCTACACAACCTGGGGGTCCAGACACTTGCAGTGCGGCGGCGTTGGTATTCTCGTTCCCATAGCGTTTTCACGCAGCATTGAGTGTAGCTTTTGAAAGGGAACGTCTCGGGTTACTTGGCTGTAACCCTATTCCCTGATAAAGTGGGAACGAGATGCTGCGTTCCGATGCCGCACTGCTGGCGTGCCTGGACGTCCTTCAGACAAAATTGACCTGAGGATGTTTCAGGTTCTCTCCTATTTATAACCTGCAGGTGCACCTTATTCGGTGACGTCATGCCTGGCACAGGTTATAAGCCGAAGGTATTCGGCGGGTTTGACATGCACAGGCTTCACAACCGGGCAACAAAGATGTTCCCATAGCGTTTTCACGCAGCATCTCGTTCCCGCTTTATCAGGAAACAGGGTTACAGCCAAGTAACCCGAGACGATCTGTTGTTTCGAACTTAAGGCTGCAAAGGAAGGTGGCTTGACATGCCTAGACTCAGCATGAGCCCAATTGTTGAAAAGTTGCCTTTCCATTTGCAGGAAAAATAATAATCATAATGTGGCTTTTCCACCACTATCTATTTTCTCAGACTTAGAAAAGATGCAAAGGCAAGACATCATCCAAGCTTTAATGTTGCTGGCTTTATAAATCCTGTCATAAAAAAAGAAAGATTTAGGACCCATTATAAAAACCCTGCTTAGTGCACAAAACGGATGTATACAAAGACACAAGTAATGTGGTGATAGTAATGCAAGATCCCAACATGATATGCACACATAAGAATCAAGGACAAGAATCCTTCAGGTCCTTTTCAGGTTTAGGAAGAAATCTGTTGCAATGACTGCTTATATTCAGAAAAGTTTTTATTGCTTCTTGATGAACAAAGAAAATGGGGATGTATTATTCTTCTGGTGGTGCAAAGACAATAACCTGCACAATAAGGAAGTAGACTACCAAACATGTGTCCATGTGTTTGGCAAGTGTCTGTCCCCGGCCATTGTGATCTATTGACTGCAGAAAGCCATCCAAGACAGAGAGAAAGATTTTTGCAGGGAGGTTTGGCATTTCATAGAAACAGACTACTATGTATATCATGCCCTGAGACCCTTTCCCACTGAGTCTGAACCTGTTGATGTTTTGAAGAAAGCCCAGGGCTTACTGGCATGCTACAACATCAAGCTCCACAAGATGATCAGGTAAAAAACACCACATACTTGGATCTGGCTGATGAGTTGCCTGTGCAGAGTAGTCTACATGCTACAACATCAAGCTCCACAAGATGATCAGGTAAAAAACACCACATACTTGGATCTGGTTGATGAGTTTCCTCTGCACGGGAGTCTTGATATCAGGTGGAACATGACTACTGAAATGTTCACATTTAACATTCCTGAATCCCATGTATTTGATCCTCTTGGCTTCTTAGCTCCTGTGATGGTGCAAGGAAGTTTGCTTCTAAGGGAGCTAGTGTCTCACGGTGTTGATTGGGACATGGCTCTGCCTACTAAGAAGCTTGCAGACTGGCAAAGAATGCACTACAAGAGTTCCACAGGTCAAATATTTCTCATTGTTACACTTCCTTTTCACTCTTAGAAGTGGCAAACGCTGAGCTGTGTTTTTTTCAGATGCATTCATCAAGGCAGTCACAGCTGTGGCTTACCTTAAAGCAGCAACTCAAAATAGTCCAACAGAAATCAGTCCAAGGCCAAACTGGCACCTTTGGCAAAAGTCACCGTACCTTGGTCTCAGAGAGGCAGTTGATTAGCAAGCACTTCAATCATTTCTTGGCATAAGTTGACAAAGGCCATAATGTGGTTAGACATATTGCAAAAGCTTTCCACAAAAATTATGATGGAAATCATACAGGCATTTACCATTTTTGCAAGAGCAGTCTTACCTCGGTTCTGAGCTTGTGAAGGCAGAACACATTATCATTAAGAAGGTGCAAGAGGAGGTACTTGCAGATTAGATTCAATGCATAGAATCTTGAATGCATAGAGGCATGCAAACCTCAGATAAGATGACACCCACCCTGTCCTCATCCCTGGAAAGCATCATGTTTCAACCTTACTGATTCGCTATAACCATGAAAAGAGTAGACATCAGGGATGGCACATTACAGAGGGTGCCATTAGAGCAACTGGTCAATGGATAGTCGGTGCAGAGAGAGCCATTGCCAGCTGTATCTATAAAAGTGTCCTTTGTAGGAAACTGCAAGGCAGAATAGCGCAGCAAACAATATCTGACTTACCACCTGAGCACCTACAGCAGGAGCCACCCTTTACATATGCATGGCTGGATGTCTTTTGGCCATGAGAGGTCATTACTCTCCATATAGTTTACTTGTATGTCCATAAGAGCTGTCCATGTGGAACTCATTGAGTTGATGAGTGCTTCAAGTTGCATAAATGCACTGCACAGATTTTTCTTCATCAGGGGACCAGCCAAGCAGCTACGGTCAGACCGTGGCACTAGTTTCATTGGTGCATCCAAGGCAATCCAAGGCAACAAGCCTCCACTTCCCCCCGCGGCCGTCTATATTCTCTCTCCGCCACCGAGACGCGGGCGATGGAGGAGTATGTGTCCTCCGCTCTCTGTCAAGGTACCATCTGACCCTCCCACGGCCGCGGGGTTTTTCTTTGTAAAGAAGAGTTACGTAGAATTACGTCCTTGTGTTGATTATCGAGGGCTAAACCACATCACCATAAAAAAATGACACCTGCTGCCTCTTACCAACTCAGCCCTGGACTCCACCATTTTCACAAAGTTGGACCTCTGGAGCGCCTACAACTTGGTGCGTATCAGAGAGGGCGATGAGTGGAAGACAGCCTTTATCACCCCTACGGGGCATTACGAAAGTCTTGTTATCCCCTTCGGACTCTGTAACGCTCCCGCAGCTTTTCAGCATTTTATCAATGACGTTCTCCGGGACATGTTGGGAAAATGAGTATTCGCCTACCTAGACGATATCCTCATTTACTCCCACACTGCCAAAGAACACATCCGACATGTCAGAATGGTCCTCAAAAGATTGCTTGCCCACCGGCTGTACTGTAAGTTGGAGAAGTGTGCTTTTCACAAGCGCTCCACCACGTTCCGGGGCTTTGTCATCTTGTCCCAGGGTGTGGCCATGGACCCACAGAAACTGGAGGTTGTACATCATTGGACTCTCAAACAGTTTCTTGGGTTTGCGAACTTCTATCATCGCTTTATCTGGGACTACAATACAATCACAGCACCGTAAACCGCCCTGACTCGCCCCTCATCTCATCAATTCCAACTCAACTTCACTGCCATCACCGCATTCCGAAAACTCTGCCATCAATTCACCACCGCCCCAATTCTCCTCCATCCAAATGCCGATCAACAGTTCATTGTGGAGGTGGGCGCTGGGGCTGTTCTCTCCCAGCGGGGTCCAGACCAGAAACTACACCCTTGTAGTTTCTTCTCCAAAAAAGTTGACCCCACTCAGCAGTGATACGGGGTAGGGGACCGTGAGCTGCTGGCCATAAAGTGGGCATTGGAGGAATGGCGACACTGGCTCCAGGGCGCCAGAGAGCCATTTATAATCTGGACCGACCACCAAAACCTCATCGCCATCAAGAATCTAAAACAACTCAACCCAAGGCAGGCGCGGTGGGCTCTATTTTTCGAGCATTATAATTTCCACCTATCCTACCGCCCGGGGTCAAAGAACATCAAAGCCGACGCCCTCTCTCGACAACATGAGGGGGACGTTCCCCGGGCGCCCCCGCGTCTATCCTGCCACCTTCCAGAATCATCGCCCCGCTTTGTTGGGAACTGGAGATGAGGGTCCGCCAGGCACCCAGGCAAGACCTCCAATCAACCAACACCGGGGGAACTCCAACCACTCCCAGTTCCCTGTCGGCCCTGGACGCACATTGTCATTGACTTCATCACAGGCCTGCCGGCAACCGAAAGGAAGAACGTCATCATGACCATAGTGGATCGGTTCTCTAAAGCTATGCACCTGGTGGCCCTCACTGGACTCCCGTCAGCCAAAGGGACAGTCGAGTTGATTTTAGAGCACGTAGTCCGTCTGCATGGGTTCCCCAAGGACCTCGTCTCGGACAGGGGGCCCCAGTTCACTGCACGGTTCTGGAAGGCCTTCTGCCGTCTGATCAATTCTACCTGCAGTCTCTCCTCGGGCTACCATCCCCAAACAAATGGTCAGACGAAACAGGCCAACCAACAACTGGAGCGCTACCTGAGATGTTTCGTTTGCCAACCGCCAGCGCTCCTGGGCCCGCTACCTCATTTGGGAGGAGCTCTCACACAACCTCCACATCTTCTCCGCCACGAAGCTAAGCCCATTTGAGGTATGCCAGGGTTTCCAACCTCCAATGTTCGAAGGTTGAAGTACCCTTGGCCCAACAGTTGGTCCGAAGGTGTCGACGGTCTTGGATTCAAGCCAAGGAGGCCAACCAGCGCGCCAACATCCGCTACACCTCACAACATTGTGTACCACACAGGTGACAAGGTGTGGCTGTCCACAAAAAACCTACACCTCCACACGGAGTCCAAAAAGCTCTCACGCAGATTCATCGGTCCATATCACATCACCCTCCGTGTCAATCCTGTCACCTACCGGCTCCAGCTGCCTGCGGCGCTCCGGATCCACCCGATATTCCACATCTCACAATTTAAGCCCTTCATCACTTCACCTATGGTCTGGAGCTGCTCGTTGGGAGCCGGTCCTGGACAGGGGGGGGGTACTGTTACACACACTCATAACACGACCGGCACGAGAACCCGGAAGTAGTACGGTCGCGATTCAGGAAGCATAAAAGGAGACAAAATGGCACTTCACATCGCTTAGTCATTGAGTTCATCTATGCCTTCGCATAGATGGGGCCAGTAAGTGTTGGTGATGCCACTATGGAGACCTACCTTCTTACCTGGAAATGCACATGGGTGTTTAACATAGGGGACAGTATGTTAGGGACTGCATGACGCATTTTTGACTCCATGCTGCTTCAAGCTTGGAAAACTAAACTCACTCATGAAGTTCTGAGTATGTTTATGGCTGAGGTTACAGACCATTGATCACAGTTCCTTCAGATCCAGAGGTACCATGGATCCTCACTCCAGCAATAATAAGTACACAAAAGGTGGTATGGTATGCCTTCTCCCCTGTTTGAACACTTTGCAGACATCAACCTTCTTAAACACCAGTGGAAGCGCACTAGCCAACACATTCTGGGCAAGGTGGCATAGAGAATATTTGAGCCCTCTTTAAAGTGGACAAAATTGGCATGCTAATCAACCAAACCTTAAGGTGGAAGACATAGTGTTGCTTAAGGATAAGCAAGCCAGAAGACATAAATGGATGATGAGACAGGTGATGAAAGCCTTTCCAAGCAAGGATGGTTTAGTCAAGAAAGTAGAGGTCAAAATGATGTCTCACCAACCTCCCAGAACTTCCTGTAGGCCTGTTTCAGATTTGATTTTGCTTTTGAAGTTTAATATAATGTAGCTGCTGAGGAATGTGGCATCCTATACTGTAGATGCCAGAAGGCATGGCACTTTTGTGAAGGGTAAGCTTTTATTTTGTAGTTTGCTTTCAGGAAGTTATTGTATTTTCAAACAGGAGTTATGGTATTTTCAGAAAGGAAGTCTTGGTTGCATGGATTTGCTGGAAACATAGTTGAGTTAAACAATCGTTATTAATCCTGCTTCACTTCATTACGAGAGGCACTGGCATTTCACCATTTCTTCTGTAAAATCCTGCCAATTACAACACGTGGTCTGTTCCTTGGAGGTATAATACAGAAAGAGTTTAACTAGCTATTGAATTCAATTGACAGTGAACAGTATAATTACTTCTCAGCAAATCAATAATAATACCTAGTCTAATGGATTCAGAAAGACTCTAACCTCAACTCAAATTAAGAACAAATGCAAATATACCTCAGTTGCTGATTTCACTTTCCTACTGTAGGATTACAAATTTATAAAATGTTAAATCCAACAAAATAGTATATAAACTGAAACGTTATGTACATTGGGTTTTACATTTTGAGTAAACATTTTGGTAACCCAGGTGTCTGAGGCATTAACCTTTTGTTTTCATGTACTTCCTGGCCACTGGGTAGGGTCCCAAGGTAAATGTGAATGCTAATCTCAAGACCAGGCTGTGCCTTTGTCTCTATGATAATGTGAAGGTCTGGGCGATACTGTCAGGCTGATTAGATTAGCACCTATGCATTTGAAAGGCACTGTTATGCTGATGAGATCAGGGCTGGGGAACTTCCGTTACCAGGCTGATTCCTGTACTACACTATGCTTTGTTTAGATTGTCTCTACCTCTTTGTATCCCTCCCCCTTGTAAAGTATAAACTCTCCAGAGCTGAGTTTTAGTATTAGACTTTGATGACCACAGTGACGCGCAGCGAGTTCTCAATAAACAGTAACTTCTGCTGGAAAGATATCCCAACGTCTCCTGGTCTCTGATTCAACAAAGGAAGAAAAGTTCCCAACACTACCACAATCAATTACTAATTTGCAAATTATACAACACAAGATGATTCACAGGACTCCAAGGAATCCAAAGTAAAATGTTTAAAATGGGGTTCACTGATACAGGTTCCTGTTCACAATGCTCATTAGGTAACACAGACAATTACTTCCATGCCATTTGGGTTTTGCCTACCAGTTCACTTTTTTCTTTGATAGAGATGACAGAGAAAGTCACTATTTTGAGCTGTAAGAGTAAGAGTGCAGTGGCTGACTTTACCATCTCTATTGCTTAGAAAACAATACTTCTAAAGTGGAAATCTAAAAAAATCATTACAAATCAATCACTTGATTAACCTTTTAAAAGAATACATCACATTAGAGAAAATGACACTGTCCCATAAAAGCAACACATCCTTTCTTAATTCATTTAACTTTACACCAGACATCTGCGATTTACCCCACACACACTTCATAAGGCTCCATAAGGTTAATATTACTCACACTATTAACACAAACTTATACTCTCACTCACTCACTGTCTATACTGCTTTATCCTGTGTACAGGGTTGCAAGGGGCCTGGAGACACACACACTCACACACACATTCACACACTACAGGCAATTTGGGAACACTAGTCAGCCTGACCTGCATGTCTTTGGACTGTGGGAGGAAACCTGCGTACACGGAGGAAACCCACCAAGCATGGGGAGAACATGCAAACTCCACGCACACAGACCCTAGGAATCTAACCCGGAACCTGGAGGTGTAAGCAACAGTACAGCACTACACCATTGTACCGTCCCATTAACATGGCGATGGCGCAGTGTGAAAGGTTCAGCTGATGCAGGTCCGGGGCTTTGGTGGGCGCTTGCCCAGCATTGGGATGGAGTGGGAATCTGTTATGGTCTATGGTGGCAGATTTGTCGACTTGGCTGTCTTAGGACCTACAGCCTGACGGCTTAGTGGTTAACCCTGTTGCCTTGTACCTCCAGTTAACAGGTTTGATTTCCGCCTCGGGGTCTGTGTGCATGGAGTTTGCATTTTCACCCTGTGCTTAGCTGGTTCCCTCCCACAGTCTAAAGACATGGAGATTAGGCTAACTGGCATTCACAAATTGCCCATAGTGTTTGGATTAGTGTGTGAGTATGTGTATGTGAGTGAGCCCAGGATGGATTGGCACCCCGTCCAAGGTGTACTCTGCTATGTGCCCTACATCTCCTGGGATAGGCTCTAGGCATCCTGTGACCCTGTATACAGGATACAGCAGTATAGACATTGATGACGAGTATGAAATGAGTGAGAAAATATGTATGAATCAAAATGATCAGATTGTCCCTGATGAGCAAGCCGAGGGCAACAGTGGCAAGGAAAAACTCCTGAGATGGCAATAGAAGAAACTTTGAGAGGAACCAGACACAACAGGGAAGCCTCCTTCATTTGGGTGATAACAGAATATTGGTTTGTAGTCACATTATGCGTTAGGTGGCTGGAAGTTCAATATAACAGAAGATGAGTTTAAGTTAATATGGAGTCCTGTTCGTTATGGCGTGTGTCCATATGGTTTGATGCATTGTGTTGCTGCTGCATGATTGGTTGCTGCTGCATGATATGTATTGATAGTACATAACTAAGACTGTAGAGCAAGGACATCTTCAATAAATTTCTTTATTAAAAATGACTATAAAAAGCAGTAAAAGTAATTCATGAAACAAAATCAATAATTGTGTGATGACAATTTGCTTGCAATATAGTCTCAGGCACTGTGCAATTTTTGTAAGGAAAACAAGTTTTTTGCCTAGTTTTACTGTGTGTTTTTACTGAATTAATACAATAATACTGAATTAATAATGAAGTCATAAAAACATGTATAACAAAGTCTGAAAAAAGTTTTTTTTAAAGTGCTTAAGGCTTTTGCACATTAATGTATATTACTATACTGTATGTAATTAAAATTTGTAAAATTTTGTGTACTGTAAAGCTACCTCAGTGGTGTCAGCTGATAATTTGAGGAATCCTTGTGTTTCCACAACACACATTTTAATTAGCAAGATGAAAGTCAGAAGGCAGCGTGATATCATCCCTACACGGTGACAAGAGAAAGCATAAGTAATCAAATAAAAATTCACAACCAGTGCTAACCAGTCTGCCCAAGGTCAATAAAATCATAAAAGAAATTAAATCCACAGTATATGTGTCTTCATGTAATCACCTCCTATCTCAGTTTTTCTTAATATAATCCTTAATAATAATACACCTGCCTACCCTTTATCATCTCTACTGTAATATTATGCATATTGCCTGGTCAAACAAAAAGTTGAAATATAGCTATTTGTAGGTAAATAGGCAAATAAGCTTATAAGTTTCCCTTTTCCTTGATAGCATGGCCATATTCCAGGACTAAACTTCTACAGTATGTCAGTGTAGAACTTTAAAGTTTTTTTCTAAAACTTTAAACATGCCAAATTTAACTTCAGTCTTTAAATCCGACAAATTAGCCTCCTGGCTTGGAAGGTGACAGCCACAGTCTCATCAGAAACTGTAAATACAACACCTCAAATGTTCCCATTCCACATCAATGTTGTTTTTCATAAAAACAATACGCGTCATATTTCCTAAACATTTAGGACGACCAGGATTCACGCAAACCTGGCTTTACAGCAAGCCCTAAAAAGGATGTCAAAATGTGTAACAGCCCTTCTGTTAGCCCAACTGCAAGTCCTACTGTTAGATATTTTGACATCCTTGTTTTATTATAATTTATTAATAAATTAATACATTTAGTTGCTCTATAAAGAATATTGAGACGTGAATTTAATCTTGGGAGATTACCTGTAGTTGCCATTTTGGGTCTTTAAATTTTAGAGCTGTTGTCCAGGATTATTTAAGGGCTGTTTGTAGAACATATGATGATTGATCTGGGGGGACAAAACATAATGTATACAATAAATATATTAAGGTATAATATATAGATATCAATCATGGATTGCTTGTATTTATTGGACTGAGTTGTGTTGTGTTGTGTTATATTTTTACACAAATGATAATTGATGCTGCATTTAAGTAAATGTGTACTTTCACATGCATTCTCAAACAATAAATAAACAAAAAATGATCTCAGGATGATGGTAAAATGAAAATTAATTTACTATTTAAACATCCTGCAAAAAACATTTACAGAATATTTAAAATATCATTGATTTTTTTGTTGTCTAGAATTTTATGTAGTGTTATTTAAAAAAAGTTTTTTAAATATCACGGTATAAAATATTTTTATTGAATATATTTTTTAAAATTCTGCTTCCACTCATCATTTAGAAACTGACAGCTCTGGATCCTTGAAAGAATTTTTACCATGGTAAAATGACCACGGTAGTCTGAAGGTACATGTAACATGATATTTTTCACATTACCATAGTACTTATCAGCTGGTATAGTACATGTACCCCACTATGGTATATGGTTCTAACATGGTACATACCTTGGGACAATAAAACACGTACCAGGATACTGTCAAAATATGTTATACATGTTTAAATACCATAATGGTAATATTTATATGGTATGGTACCATTGTACCATGTTTTTTTCTCCCCAAAACTGCCCCTGTGTTCATTTCAAGATCCCTGGTAATTATGATACAGGGGCTATAGTAAATTCTGCATTATAGTAAATTCTGTAAATTCTGCATTGCTATTTTTATCTGTTATGGTTCTCATTGGGTACCAAAGTTCATACAGTATATGTACTATATAGTACAGAACAGTATATACAAAACATATCAAATTAGATACCTGCTAAACTTGTCACTGTGGTACCAAATATGTACCATGGTATTCACCAAAGTACAGTGTTACACACCATAGTACTACCATGGTACCCCCAGGACCTACCCTGATACTGCTTAAAGTCCTATGGTATCTACCATGGCAATGTCTGAAGTACAGCTGGATATATGTTCTATACTTTATAAATAATAAATTTTCATATGGCAATAAAAAAAAAACATTTACAAATAAATTTCATGTATGATCTCTACAGTTTTGGGTGTGGTTTGTAAGGTTTCTTTAAGAATCTGACCAATAATAATGACACATATGTTGGTATTATTTCAGGAAAGAAGCTGTTCAGAGAAATAGAGCAAGACAAGAAAAGTTGGTGGAGCTAAAGCTTTCCTCAAAATTGCTAAGTTTCAGAAAATGAGGTGGTGCAAGTGTAAACAGTGCAAACAGTGAAGAAAATGTGTTTTTGTTGATCCAAAGCCAGTAATCTACACTAAAATATACACTAAAATTAATGAATAAATAACATTACAGAAGAATATTTGCATGCCTTTAAAGAAAGCGACATATTACATGACAGACCAGTTTTCAGATGGGGGAAAAAATGTAGACTCCGGGGTTTTGCATGAAAATAGAAAGGAGCGAGTGTGACAAAGTTACCAAAAGAACTCATATTCTCCAGTATGCTCAGTAAAACCTAAAAGCTGTTTTATTAACAGTACTGTGCAAAAGTCTTGGGAACACCCAAAACAAAAGCCAAAAGCAATGAAAACATTTTTTACATTAAAAGAAACTTCTATAAAAAACCCTAAGTAATAACATAAACAATAAACGGTCAATATTTGGTGTAGAAACTCTTTGCTTGAACATAAGCGGTAGTGTTCAATACAGATTTGTGTTAAAGTAAAGCAGCTGTTATGCATGCTGGAGTAAAGTAAAGTAAATGCTTGCTGGAGAATATGAGTAATAAACTTATAATAAACTTATAAACTTATATAACAAAATTTGTACTACAGATAATATGCTGCCTAAGACTTTTGCACAGTACTGTATGTCAGGTAGACAGTTATCATTACTTTTATAATGTGTAAATTTTAGCAAATATGGGAATGAAATGTAGGACTCTCAAAATTATACTATTATTATTATTTGGCCATAATACAACTGAAAATAACCAGAAAAAAAACAATGTATGTGTATGTAACAATGTGTATGTTATTTTCTTGCCTCTGTGATCCATTTTTTATTCTTTTGCTCAGTCATGTGTGTATAGAATAAAATTAAATTCATCATATTTTCTAGGCATTTTGCACTGCACATTCCTGAGCCCTATATATGTTTATTTAAAAAAAACAGCAAAACAAAAAAAGGATTTGATGAGGAAGTATGATTTTTAAGGGCTACGAAATGTTCAACATTTTTGTCTTTAGCACATACTGTATTTGAAGATGTCTGTCAAAATGCAGCTCTGTAGAAAGTTTAAATGAAATTCTAATGCACTGCTTGAGAACTGTAAAATACTATATAAAGGGATCTTGGTCATCTTATAACCCATATTATTATATTAGTTTAGTCAACAATATCAAATACTGCTGACTAAAATAGTAATATATCTGCTTAAGTAATTAAAACTTTCCATAGGGTTAACACAATGCTTTAAACACTGAAAAATGTTTTAAGCATAAAAGATAACATATAATTAACATGTAAACGAAGAAGACAAACAACCTAAGTCTTTTCCCCCTATATTCAATGCATCGTTGTTGTTGTTGTTGTTGTTGTTTTTTTTACAATAAACATATCAATGTATATTATGCACACATGCTTAAGCACAAGGTGGCACATTAGTGTAAGTTTTATCATGAAAATGTTAAAATATTCATTCTTCCAATCAGACTTCTCTGTTTATTGTAAGATAAAAGACAAATGTACTGCATAGTCATTCTGTATAAAAGGCTTAAATTAAAACCCTGCAGTTTCCCCAATACCTCTATCAATGCATAAAAAAATTATTTTAAAATGAATTAAAAAATATTTATCATATTACCGGTATTCCACCAGCCAGCCAACTACAACATACACTAATCATCTGGCTACAGGGTGGAGGCTCAAAACTGCCCTCACAGCCGACAGTGTACAAAATAAACACAAAGCTTCTTGGAACAAAGTAATGCACCTTACCACTTTTCTTATCTAGTGGATTAATCTCTGAAAAATGTTGAACATGTACAGTATATCATAACAGAAATATAAAAAGAGGTGCCTATGTTAAATATTGTATTGATGTCTTGGTTACCAGAACTTCCATCACTAATGGATTCAAATCCAAGCTAAAACAGGTACTGTATTGTATTATTTTCTCTGTTACAACCAAGAACAGAAAACACAGTTGAGGCTACTAAAGACTAGTTCATACAAAATATTTGAACATCTGTTGTCCCTGATGAGTGCGGAAAACTTGTAAAAAAAAATAATAATAAATAAATAAATAAATAAATAAATAAATAAAAGAATCTGTTGCATGTATAAAGATTTAACATATCAATGTGGCATAAACCAAACAGAAACATTCCCCCGCCCACACACACACACTGTTTTTACTATATGTTTTATTTTGATTTCTTATCTCTGTAAGTCTGGTATAAGATTAGTCAGGACACTGTTAGGTTTCTGTGTGTAGAGTATTGTAACTGTGTTTAGCGAACAGGGCAATGGGAAAGAGGAGGAGAAGTGAGCCCCCTTCTGGACAAACAATTTAGGCCAGAGTAACACTACACTGCAAAATTCCCAGTGTTGATTTAACACTCCAAGTGTTTATATATGACCTAATGGTCACGAATGTACAATGAAAGTGTTAAATCAACACTCTGGGTGTTTATTCAAGGCTAAAGATTTTGCTGTATAGTACAGAGATAAAATGGACAGCACAGCTAAAGCTTTTGGATAGTAAAACCCTGTATACAACTTTAAACCTAGTGGGCTAGTTAAAGCTAGAAATACTAAAAATTCTTAAATTAAAAACATTCGTATGTGCCTTCAACCATTACTGTGGAGTGTACAATCACAAATAAATTCAATCCTAAACATGAGCTCAAGAAGATTGAGGTTAAGGTCAAGATTGTACAGCATGTTAATCAGCATGTTTATTTCTGTACAAGCATGTACAGAAATACAGAGAAACATGTGAGTTTAAGCATGTTAGGTTTGGGTGGAGTAGAAGTCCGATAAGCACAATGTCTTTTTCATAGTTTGACACTAGTTTACAATATGGCTTAATTATTTTTGTGACATTTGTAGTAGCACCTACATGGATGATAAATGTGTATGCATATACATGCTATCTATATTCTAAATGTTATGTCACATGATAAAGGAGAATAATGTTGCAGAAAGTTTCTTTATATTTGCTATTGTAGGGGTTCCTTTTTTATATATTAGCTGTTGTGCCGTGGCAGTGTGATTTTATCAGGTCCAGACCCAAATGCAGGCAAACCAGGTCATGTATTTAGTAAAGGGTGAATAAATATGGTGCAGAGAGTCTTCTTGCAAGCAGGAAAGCAGTATAAGGGGTAAGTGACTGGGGACCCAGGCAGTGTAAAAAGGAGGGAGTGGGAAACCTGATGAGGCTGTTCACACTGATCTGGGGCTGAGTACAGATAGGGCAGAAGTCAGGAACAGATAGATGGCTACTATGGTCAGAGATCTTTAACTGGTTTAGGATCGAATTTAACAGCTAAATCAGTGTGAAAAGACACTCTGACTGAGAGTGAACTGTGGTTGTGGAATTAGTAGAGCAGAGGGGCAGGATAATTATAGACAGGTAGAGCTGATTAGGAGTAATCTTATGAGATAACGAGAGGTACATTTTCTGAATGTCAGCATGTTGCTTGCATGATGCTAGCATGATTAATATGTTGCTAGCAAAATCATTATCATATTATCATTATGCTAACATAATTAGCATGTTGCTAGGACGACGCTCATATGATTAGCATGTTGCTAGCATAATGCTAAAATGATTAGCATGTCGCTATCATGAGTAGCATGTTGTTAGCATGATGTTAACACGAGGAGCATGTTGTTAGCATAATGCTAACATTTTTTATTACTTTCGGTCTAATCTGACATGTCAAAGACATTATAAAACAAAATTCTGTAACAAAAGTTTTATTTTAATTGGTCAGTCTTCAATCTTGTCTAACATAACAGTAAATATCTTGGTTACATGTTTAAAGTCTTTAATCTATGACAATATAAGGTTCATACTTTTTTAATCTTCGTAACTGCCACCATTTGATTTGATTACAATCCAGTTAAAATAAAAGCTGCCAGTGTACATCCTCAACACTTGACAGTTAAACAAAGGTAAAGTAACCCTTTGCACCATGTTGTTGTCATAAGGGAGAAAGTATAAATTAAAATTTACCAGTAAAGTCTCACTACAACAGTTTACTACATTGCTACATCGGTATAGTTCACCATCTTGAATACCAGATATCATCATCTGAAATATGATCGATGAAACAAACCTTTTCCTCTGGGTCTATTATCCTTCCTCACACAAACTTCTGTGTGTTTGTTTAGCCATTTTGATCTAGCACTCAGTTAAAGGATCACATATCACACCGTTTGTTTCTTCTTGGAGATGCACATCTACACACTAATTCAAGCAGAACATTAAAAGCATATCTTCAGTCATGAATGATAAAACCAGTAGAGTTGCTCTAAAATGCTCTTAGAAATCCTCATACAAAGCTACAACAGCAGGGTTCGATTAAAGCAATCAAAGTGAACACATTTTGGCAGAACGCTGTAACATCAGGAATGAGGTTTAAGCACTGTCGGCTCGCCCCTCCAGGGTTGGGCATATGAATCTTGCCTCCAGCCTGTTTATATGTTCTCCCAATGCTTGGTGGGGGGTTACCTATGGGTACTCTGGGTTCCTCCCACAGTTCAAATATACTACTAAGGGAACACTTAGTCCCGGTTTGACTTGAACTTGCATACACATATGAGAGGCGTACAAGTCAAACTGGGACTAAGTGTTCCCTTTTTTTTTTTTGAAGTATACTTCCAAATGATTAATTTGTACATTCTCATTTAGCATCTGCAAGCAACAGGTCTGTATTCGACGGCTGTACACAGAATCAAGCAGGCCCAAACGACCTCCTGCCTCCTGACCCTGGTGGTTTTAAAAGGAAGTGTTGCTTCTTTGTCCTCTCCAGTTTGGAAATAATGTATTAAGCATTTTCGTTGTTCATTTCTTGGAGAAGCCTAGCAATATGTTGATTTTATGTTACCAAATGTAAAGAAATTAAGTTAAATTTAGTCATGATTTTGACAAGGCAGCAAGAAGTGTTACTTATTCAGTGCTCATAAGTTCACACAGGAAATCCTTGTTATACAAATAGCAATATTCACAGTAACAGAGGATGGCACGATGGCACCTCAAGCATTCCTCAAGGGGGTTCAAGACCCAGTTCTGAGTTTTCCAGTCTGTGCTCTCGGTGATCTGCGTGCTCTGCGGGTTCTCAGGTTTCCTCCCACAGTCCAAAGACATGCGCTGTAGGCTGACTGGTGTTTCCAAATGCCCGTAAAGAGTGAATGTGTGTTCCCTGGGATAGGACTCAAGCTCCCCACCAACCACACACAAGACAACGAGTAGAGATGATGGATGGGTTGATGGATGGATAATAGACACAGAGCAACAAACAAAAATGTCTCTGATGGTTAGGCAAACACATTGTGGCAGAATGTGTTAGGATCTAGGAATGAGCTTGAAAATCACCTAACTAATGTGTCATTAATGTACATTAGTTTTAGACATTGATAAGAGAATATACTGGTATGTTACAGCATTATGTAAGTCAAGATAATCACAAAGACAAACATGAAGCTCAGAAGTGCAAAGAAAACAATGCATTAAAGTTACATTTGACTATCAATGGCTTTTAATATGCTTAAAAAAACCCTGTGTGACTGCTCCAGAAGGACATGCAGGATTGCTTGTTTGTCTGCCCTCCTCTTACACATTCAATCTATGCAACTGTCTTTAAGTAGCAGTGAATGAAACATGTTTATAAGAGATCAGGCAAGTGGCTGTAGACAGAGTCGAGCAGCGTCTGGCTGGCCTCCTGACTCTTCACTCCAGCAATCTCAAACAAACGGTCCAGTTTATCCTCAGCCATAGGTATCTGTTCAATCACATGCAGCTCCTCTGGGTTTAGAATGTGCAGCATGTCGTCAAAAATTGGCTGCAGGTCACATGGGTCAAGTCGCACCTGCCGCAAAACCGTGTCTTTCTTCTCTGTTGGGAAAATTATTATTATTATAAGTACTGGGTTTATTTTAAAAAAAGAAGAAGAAGAAAAAAAAAGAAGCAAATTCTATATATGGTTTACAATATGAACAAATATGTTCAGATATGATTCAGACAAAACTAACTAGATAAATTTTGGACATGACACTACACATGCAAATTGTACAAATTGCAGAAAGAAATGGATGCAACTAGTGCAGTACAAAAAGCATTTAATAGTACATTTCAACCACAAGGGGGAAGCACAATCAAAGAAAGTTCACTTTTAGGTCACTTTTCTATGTGCTTATTTACTATATGGGAGTTCGTTGTCATTTTATCCTCTCTGGGTTTTTTTTTTTTTTTTTTTTGATGATACAGTATGTGGGTCAGCAGTGTCTGTTTATCTCTGTTTACTTTAAACAAAATCCACAGTGTGAAAAAACCCCTGACATCTTATGAATCAAATCTGCCTGCTTTTAGATTATTTTATTTGTTTCAAGCTTTATACTGTATATTATTCTTCTATTGGCAGACAAATATACCATTTCTTAAAAAAGTGTCAAATTGGGGAATACTACATACAACCGACTGTATTTAAAACTTTCATAACGCTGCCATTTAAAAAATCAAATTAATATAAAACAAACAATAATATATTAAAATATTTTTTCATTAATTAATTAGTAAACAAAACATATTCTATGCAGCACAAAGGTCTGGATTGTTTATTAATTCACTTCAAACTTTGTTTTTGAAACCAATAATCTGATATCTTGAAATTTACAGATTTTTATGAAGAAAAGACAATTTGTGTCTTTTCTTTTACATAAAAACTAGGTAAATTTTAAAATGTTGTTTATATTGGACGTTTATGTGAAAAAAATATTAATGAATGAATGAATGAAAAACCCACTGAAAAGTTGTAGGAAATTGTAGAATTCCGACCATTCCGGTCTATTTTCCTGAACATTATCGACTATACTTTGAGACCTTTCCAGTAGTATAAATGCAGAGTTTAGCTTCAGCTACATGAATCAAAATATTTCAGCATTTTTCTTAGATGGAATCAAGACGCCATTAAGCATCCGACACATTTTGCTGCAAGTGCAGTGAGTTTATAAACAGAGTGAGAAAAAGCCCGGTAGAAGCACCTTCTAAGATGTATGTGTCAGGGAATACCACCAGAGGGCGGCAAAGCGCCCACAGACTCCATTTTGTCTCTTGTTTTCATTTGTGGTTTTTGGTAGACTTCATTCCCCTGAATGTACCTCGGTCAGGTGATGTGGCGCTCACCTGAACTGAAGTTGCTAATTAGCTTTGTTATAAATGTTCCTGAGTTCAGTTTAGTCTTGTCTTGCATCTGTTCGGTTTGGGTTACTGTTTGTTCTAGCTCTGTGTTATCCAAGTTCTGTGTTCTTCTAGTTGTGTGTTCTCCTGGTTCTGGGTTCTCCTGGTTTGTCTGTCTCCTAGTCTGTCTGTCTGTTTGTAATGTCTAGTCTGTCATGTTTAGTTTACTCCTGGTTTAGTTTGTCATGTTTATAGTTTGTATGCCCTGGTTTAAGTTCATGTTCTGTTCCTTTTGTTCCCATTGTTTCTTTGTGTGATTAAAGACTTTGCTCACCTCACCTCTGCTACTATGCCTATCCTTGGTCCCGCGAGCAGTAACCGTGACAGTATGAGGGCTAAGGGATATTTTGGCAGGACAAAGCATGGTTACCTCATCACACCTTTAAGTACTGTGCCACCGCACATTATTCTGGGCCTTATCAAACATTGTGTTACAAACAATCTGTCACAGACGTAGATCAGAAGTCAGCAGCCTTCCAATATATTTTAGACTTTCCTAAGATGTCTGAGGCTACTTCTCTAGGTGGGTTATTTGACCAGAAAAAAAGAATGAAAGGAATTCCCAAGGAGCCCACTAGAAAGGGGAAAGTGGATTGGAACTGCTTTGTCATGATGGCATGGAGTTTCATAAGTGATCAGAAAGGTCTTAATGTCCATATCATTGATGATTATCTTGAAACATTCAAAGGAGCAAGACCAGAAGTTCCCCTAGGATATACTGAAGTTTGAGCAAGCCAGTATAATGATATAATAATATATGTACGAAATCACTGGGGCTGATTCTTAAAACTTATTATGATATAATGATAAATCTAAAAAATACTCTCTTTTGAATCTTTTGAGATCATTTTTATATAATTTACTTTAATACATTACTTTAACATGACAACTAAAACTGTTAAAAAATAAGAACATCAAGGTCCTTGTTACAAAAATAAAGTTTGAGGGTATTAATACACATTTTCTAGATTTCTGAGCCATAGCCAATCGGAAAATTACACATACTACCAAAAATTGTATTACATTATGTAATAGCTTATAAATATGATGCAAACACAATGTCACAGCATTCAAAGCTCTTCAGCAGTTTAATTAACCTGATCAAGTACACTTGCCTTTGGTAATGAAAGAGCCTGTACGGCTCAGGGCTGAGTCTTTGCTTGACGTGGAGTCACAGCGCAGCAGTGGCTCAGACTCATCAATGAAGAAACCTTTAGTGCGGTCAAGTGGAGAGTGCTCCACCACTGATCCCAGTGCATCCACAGGTTTATGGCTGGGGCTTGTGCCTTGGCTTACATTCACAGATGTCATCAACTGGTTCAGATCAAACTGCAGGAGCACAAAGATGTAATTACTGTATATATATACAGTACAGACCAAAAGTTTGGACACACCTTCTCATTCAAAGAGTTTTCTTTATTGTGTTCTTTATTGTGGTCTTTAGCCCAAACGAGTCTCTTCTGCTTGTTGCCTGTCCTTAGCAGTGGTTTCCTAGCAGATATTCTACCATGAAGGCCTGATTCACACAGTCTCCTCTTAACAGTTGTTCTAGAGATGTGTCTGTCTGGCATTGACCTGCTCTCTGATCTGAGCTGCTGTTAACCTGCGATTTCTGAGGCTGGTGACTCGGATGAACTTATCCTCCGCAGAAGAGGTGACTCTTGGTCTTCCTTTCCTGGGGCGGTCCGCATGTGAGCCAGTTTCTTTGGAGCGCTTGATAGTTTCAAAGTTTTCCTACTTTCAAAGTTTTCCCAATTTTTCGGACTGACTGACCTTCATTTCCTAAAGTAATGATGGCCACTCGTTTTTCTTTACTTAGCTGCTTTTTTCTTGCCATAATACAAATTCAACCTCTTTGAATAAGAAGGTGTGTCCAAATATATAATATATATACACACAGGGTGGGCCATTTATATGGATACACCTTAATAAAATGGAAATGGTTGGTGATATTAATGTCCTGTTTGTGGCACATTAGTATATGTGAGGGGGCAAACTTTTCAAGATGGGTGGTGACCATGGTGGCCATTTGGAAGTCGGCTATCTTGGATCCAACTTTTGTTTTTTTCAATAGGAAGAGGGTCATGTGACACATCAAACTTATTGGGAATTTCACAAGAAAAACAATGGTGTGCTTGGTTTTAACTTAACTTTATTCTTTCATGAGTTATTTACAAGTTTCTGACCACTTATAAAATGTGTTCAATGTGCTGCCCATTGTGATGGATTGTCAATGCAACCCTCTTCTCCCACTCTTCACACACTGATAGCAACACCGCAGGAGAAATGCCAGCACAGGCTTCCAGTATCCGTAGTTTCAGGTGCTGCACATCTCGTATCTTCACACCATAGACAATTGCCTTCAGATGACCCCAAAAATAAAAGTCTAAGGGGGTCAGATTGGGAGACCTTGGGGGCCATTCAACTGGTCTGACATTAACCCACATTGGATAGATCCCTCCAAGAGTGTTGGAACAAAAAAAGTGATGGTATGGTGTGGTATATGGGGTACAAAGATAGTGGGGCCATTCTTCATCAATGGAAACCTCAAGGCCACTGGATATTTGAAATTGCTACATGATGATGTGTTTCCCTCTTTATGCACTCAAGCTGGCACGTTCCCTGAGTTTTTCCAGCAAGATGGTGTACCACCATATTATGGGTGTCAGGTCCGAGCATTCCTAGATGAAGAGTTTCCTGAAAAGTGGATTGGTTGTTGTGGGCCAGTTGAATGGCCCCCAAGGTCTCCCTATCTGACCCCCTTAGACTTTTATCTTTGGGGTCATCTGAAGGCAATTGTTTATGGTGTGAAGATACAAGATGTGTTGATTGAACGAGACATCTGTCCCTCAAAAAATACAGGAAGTACTGCAGCCTCAAAAACATTTAAATACAGTGAGGCTACAGTACATAATGCATGTCTTGAGTGACATTGTCCTGACAAACCAAGTCTATTGGTCCAGATGTAAATAAAATGTAAAAACAAATGATTAAAAACCATACAGATGACTTTAGTTTTTAGAATGGTTAGAGAAAAAAAGGTCTAACCACAGGGATTCCACCAATCTAGTCCTACTCCAACCATGAGCCTGTGCGTCAGCACAGATATACACATGGCAAGCAAATGACTCTGTCCACACTGACAACTTTGGAATTCACTGCCCACAGGTCACATGGACCAAGCCATTCAGATAAATGTAAGATTTGGCCACAGTACTATGAAAATTGCAAAAAGCTCCTATTGATACCATTGGTGAATCCTGCTGAAATCAATAATACAGGTTGGTGTGTAATCTGAACAACTTTTTTACTTCTTCAGTAAATGTTATTTGAAATATCGGTTCCCATTGAATTTTCAGTTCAATTCTATTTTACTTGATCTACAGTATATAGCAATTTTAACAACAGATATTGCCACAAAGCAGTTTGACAGGGCTACTGTAAAACCTTGGATTACGAGTAATTTGATCTGCGAGAGTTTTGCAAGACAAGTAAAAATTTGTAATAAATTCTAACTTGATAAACAAGCGAGGTCTTGCAATACAAGTAGTTTGTATATGCTTTGTCTCCCTAATGTCACATGATCACAACTGAACCAATGGTTCTCTCTCTCCTGATTCTCTCATTGTGTGTAATTTTCTCAGTGTCTCAGTGTGCATGCCCAAATTGTATAGTCAACATCCGTGAGCGCGTATACTTTACATAAATGTGTGTGTGCATAAAACTTTTTTTTTTTCATTTTGACCAAGTGTAGTGACTGTTTTTAGTAACTTTACTACAACAACGGACCCTGTGAAGTAATCTGTTCTGTGAATGAATCTGTTCAACGAGAATGCAACGTCAGGTTTCTGTGATATCTTTAAAAGGAGGCAAAAACCTCAAAAGTGTCATTGGATGGGTTCCTTGTTAAAGTCACACAAAAAGAAAAACATTCCAGTGAGCCAAAAGAGGCTCTCTGTCAGAAAGCAGTGATTCCATTAGTGTGTGTGTGTGAAAGTCATCCAACATAATAAGCCCACCTCCTCCACCTCTCTCTCGTTTCCCTCACACCAGTCAGGATTCTTTTCGAAGGTAAAGTGTAGGTTAATTTGTTTCATTTTTGCTTCCTATTTTGTATTAATTATTTTATGTGGATATTTTTAGGTTGTGGAACGAATCATCTAAGATTCCATTATTTCGATATACGAGTGTTTTGGATCACCCGTTTACGGGATGTAAGAATGCGTGTCTCGAGGAAAGGGATCTCACGAGCTGCCGCGGCAGGGAGCGGGCAGCTGTAAAGTTTTCAGGCACATGACGTAAATTACCTGTAGGGGCAGTCGTGCTTCAATCTCAGGTATTGCATGTCTATTGAAGCCGATAATGTGTTAATCTCTCTTAGAGACAGAGCTCATAAACATGTCAAGCTCAAACTATAAATCCTGATATGTATTTTTTTCTTCATTTTCTTCTTTCCTTCTTTTGTATCAATAACGATTCTTTCTTCACTGCGCTTTCTCCATTCATTATTATTATTATTATTATTAGTAGTAGTAGTAGTAGTAGTAGTAATAGTGCTGTGAATTTATTATTATTATTATCTTTGCTTTTGCAAATATAATACTAGAATACTAAAAGTGCTACATGACTAAACTGTGAAAATGTGTTAATGTCGTTGTAAATACTGACATGACAAAGTGGAGCCAACTTTGCCAATCCCTTTTTACTCTTTCCAAGTGTTTTTGTAAATGAAATGATATTATCTGTTGTTGTAGAAGCCCAGAACAACAGAACAAAAACTGTTTGAATGAGAAACAAAATTCTTTAACGGCTGTTATTGTAATGTTATTTTGTCGATAACACGTCCTTATTGCACACAATTGGGTATTTTAATATGAATTAACAAGAAAGAGCAGATGTCTTTGCCTAAAAAAAATTTCCCCAGCAAAACATCAAATAAATAAAAATACAAATGTTTTATTTTAATCCAATGAACACAAAAATACAACAAAATGGCTATCTCAAAGCTTTTATTTTTTTTTCCTTTTTAAATTTTTTCAAATGAACACAACATATGACAAATATATAATCTCAAAGCTTTTAATTTTTGGGTTATAAATGCAGTTTTTAGTTACTGTACATTCCAGTGTGTCCACCCTGATTTTTAACCGCAACTGGAAAAACTTTAAACAGCCTAAAGTCTTATGCAAAAGTTTAGGCACCCCTTAATAAATAACAGATTTTGGTGATTTTTTAATTGAAAAGATGTTAACACAGTCTCTCTTGGAAATGGCAGAAATGCACAATATTTTCAGCAAACACTGATGCATAGTTACTTCTTATGCCATAAATTGAACAAAAATAAAAAATAAAAACATTATTATGGCACTGTGCAGACACTGTCTCAGATACTTTTTATAAGGTTTCAGACCTTAATCAGCTTGTTAGATCTGATGCATGGGAACAGCTGTCATTAGCATATGCCAATTTTTAAGTTTTACAAATACTTTGGCTCTTCAAACCTTGTGCACACATTTGACACTCAACAACCATGGGTTCCTCTAAGCAGTTGTGTAAGACTCTGAAAGTGAAAGTTATTGATGCCCACAATGCAGGAGAAGGCTACAAGAAGATAGCAAAGCGTTGTCAGCTTGCAGTATTTTATTTAGTGAGAAAAGTAATTAAGAGATGGCAGTTCATGGGAACTGTGGAGGTCAAGATGAGATCTGGAAGACCAAGAAAACCCTCGAAGAGAACTGCTCGTATGCTGGTCAAAAAAACAAATCAAAATCCCCATTTGACTGCAAAAAACCTGCAGGAAGATTTAGCAGACTCAAAAGTGGTGGTGCACCGTGGTCCACTGTGCAGTGATGCTTGCACAGACAAGACTTTCATGGAAAAGTCAGCAGAAGAAAACCTTAACTGTGTCCCCATCATAAAATCCAACGTCAGAAGTATGCAACTGAACATCTACAGAAGCCTGATGTGTTTTGGAAACAACTGCTGTGGACTGATGAAGATAAAATAGAACTCTTTGTCTACAATCAGCAAAGGCATGTTTGGAGAAAAAAGGAGAAGTATTTCATGAAAAGAACACCTTGCCAACTATTAAGCATGGGGGTAGATATATCATGCCACGAGTGGAGGGAAGAATGGATCCCATTAAATACCAGCAAATTCTGGAAGCAAGCATCACAGCATCTGTAAAAAAAAAAAACTGAAGCTGAAAAGAGGATGGCTTCTACAACAGGACAATGATCCTAAACATACCTCGAAATCCACTATGGAAAACCTCAAGAGACGCAAGCTGAAGGTTTTGGAATGGCCATCACAGTCCTCTGATTTAAACATCATCGAAAATTTGTGGGTAGATCTTAAAAGAGCTGTGCATGCAAGACGACCAAAGAATATTACAGAATTAGAAGCCTTTTGCAAGGAAGAATGGGAGAAAATCCCAAGTACAAGAATTGAAAGACTTTTAAATATAAAATAAAAAGCGTTTGCAAGCTGTGGTATCTGCCAGAGGAGGTGTTACTAAGTACTGATTATGTAGGGTGCCCAAACTTTTGCACAGTGCCACAATAATGTTTTTATTTTTTATCTTTGTTCAATTTATGACACAAAAAGTAATTATACATCAATGTTTGTTGAAAATATTGTGCATTTTTTCAATTTCCAAGAGAGACTGTGTTAACATCTTTTCAATTAAAAAATCACCAAAATCACCAATATCAAGGGGTGCCTAAACTTTTGCATAAGACTGTATTTATTACAATATATGCATTCTCTGTAAGTATCTTGAACCAGAATTCATTTAATTATTTATTTATTTATTTATTTATTTATTTATTTATGTAATAATTAATTTATCAATAACTAGTTATATATTTTTTAAGTGCATAAAAATCATGGGTTGTATTTAGATGATTACTAAAAAAAAGCATGAAGTGCTTAGCATGGATTCATGCGACAAATAATTTTCTCAGGGAAAGATTCTTATTCTTATTCTTAAGATTCTTATTCGCAGCATGTCACACCATCTCAATAGGATTCATGTCAGGGCATTCTGCGGGAATCTCTTCTCACCTTTCATTCACAATAGGTGTGAAGTTATCAAACCGGTTTCGCTGATGGCAAATAGGGGGTTTTAAGGTGAACTAACAAGACAAAGCAGGCGTCTCTGCCTAAAATGTATTTCTCCAGCAAAACATAAAATAGATAAAAATAAAAATATTTAAATGGCAGCAATTAAATAGACTTCGATTTTGCCTTCGAAATAGACTTAGACGTCGATCGCACAGGTGCCACTGTGTTTGTGTGCCCCTGGTCTTGGGTATGTCAATAGTAAAACAACTAAATTATAACACTCGTTTATATACATGTTTTGTTTGGCGTAAAGTAACTGATGTATTTTTCAGCAGAGACTCTTCCACAATAATCCACAATTTTTCATGAATATGTAAGACCTATTGACATCTGCTGACTCGTATTGTCAGTGTGTCAGCTGTTCACATACGTCATTCTTCACATAAACATGCTTCTTTTGAAAGAAACAAAAACATAAAGCATGGTTTCTAAAGCATTAATTGAAATGCAATTCTTATGCACACAAAAAATAAAGTACACTGCAAAAATATGTTATATTGTATTATAACCTGAATAAAGCGGCTCACATCAGAGCGTGCTGTCGCGTTGGAAAAGCCAGCGTTTATTTAGCAGTAGCTTATATATTTGAGGTTTTGCATTTCTGGGGGAGTATGTCTGTATTTTTATGAATAAATCTGGTCATACCTGCGCATACGTTTATCAGCCTTTTGATCAAAACTACCGTTTGCAAAGTGAAAGTGAGCGCTGCGGGTTCAAAGCGCTTCATGTGGATTCATACAACAAGTAATTTTCTAGGGGGAGAGATGCTTATGTGCATATTTTGAATATTTACTTGAAAATATATATTTTTTGGTTGATAAAAAAAGATGTTATTTTTGACATATTCATGAATTATGACATTCACATAGTTAACACTATCAGATAGCCTACTATCAGGAATAAAATGAAGACAATTTAAACTGAGGCAGTGCCATTCTTTCATTGATGTGTCCCTGTTAAGACATTACCTTTTATTATGAGTTTTAAAGCACGATTTAGGACATCTCATTTCATTATGAACATAATTTAAAGCGCATATACACACATTCATCATGAAAGATCTATTGTAAAACAAAATAAAATTCATGTTCGCTTCAGCAATAGAAACAATATTGTTTTAGGCTAACTAATTACTGTATACACAGTTCTTTGTTGTACTTTGTCTGGCTTTTAGATAAAATCCTTCCATGCGCCATCTGGAGGATATTCTGTGAAGAACAACACATTTATTTAAATTCTAAAATGGTGCTTGCGGGATCTGGCGGCACTATGCGAGACGAATTGCGATCTTCCACTGGAAAAAAACGTGCATTCTGTTATGTGGTGCGGTATGGCAAGCTGCACCACGAGACGTTATTATAGCGTCAATGAAACAGGAGGTGGTGAGATTGCTTATAACAGGCACGGGAAAACCTTCCCATTTGGAGATGGCATGGAATTATTAATTAAGAAACTTAAAAGGAAACGAAAGAAAACTGAAAACACAACATAAACATAGCTCTGCCATCTACGCGAGAACGGATAACGCTCTGGAAACTAAAACAAAACTTAAATCCTTTTAGAGCCTATGCCCTTACCGAGGATTTATGGGATAGAGGGGTTTGTGTCTTTTTTTTGTTTTCCCTTTGTTTTCCCTTTCTCTCTCTCTCTCCCTTTCCGGTGTCTTAGGGAGGCAGAGGCTGGGTCTTTGCCTCTGTCTCTCGTCTGCGCGCTTCTCTATCTTTCTATCTTTCTTTTCTTTTCTTTTCTTTTCTTTTCTTTCTGTCTTTCTTTCCTTGGCCCTGATACCTTACCGGTGCAACCTAAATGATCACATGAAGTGCTGAGGTATCAGGGCCCTTTAATAAACTTGCCGCCAGGTGAGGCGTGTTCACGCTTATTACGTCATTGCCTAGCAATCGCTTGTCTATAAATGGCCACGCCTTTGAACAGTGTAAAGCATTTTCTCGTGGGTCTCATGAGGGGCAGTCGTTACACATTCTTAACGGCCACATCTGTACATTTACCCCTAATAAGCAAGCCACAGGTGAGGGTGTTGAGGAAAAACTCCCTGAAACAATATGAGCAAGAAACCATAACTATTCCAGAGAAACTAGACTTAAAAGAGGGACCATAATCATTGTAATCATCATCAGGGTGACACCAATACAACCCAAATTCCATAAAAATTTTGACGTTTTTTAAATTTGAATAAAAGAAAAACAAAAAAAATGTAAATCATGTTTAAATAAATGTTCAAACTGAGAAATGTTACAATTGTATGCACAAAATGAGCTCATTTCAAATTTGATGTCTGCTACAGGTCTCAAATAAGTTGGGACAGGGGCATGTTTCCCATGGTGTAGCATCTCATCTCCTTTTGGAAACAGATTGAAGATGTCTGGGCTTCTAGGATATGAGTAGGGTTGGGTACCGAAAGCCGGTGCCAATACGGCACCGGTACCTATACAGTAAAACCGGTATGTACTCGACCGAAACAGAACGCGAATTTCGATGCCTCATTTCGGTGCCACTTAAATGCCTGAACTGTCGATTGAAATATTTGTTCTCTGGGGCTATGATGATGACACAATTGTAATAAGATTTATCAACACATATGATCGCTAGTAAAATTTAAATAGTGCATTCGTGGAGTGTCAGAAATGATCGGAAAAATAAATTATTTCCTTAATTAGAAAACTCTTGAGAACTTCGGAAAGCTTTGATAATACAAATCCAAAACATTGTTGCAGTAATGTTACTGTCTGTTTTAGACTGTTTATTAGATTAGATAAAAAAATAAAAAGCACAAATCATCAGGAAATGAGACCATCTGAGATGCGCGTGAATGCATCATGCGTTACACTTACTCTGACGGCAGCAGGTGGTCTACCGCTATCTTAACTTGCTAAATTAAACATCTTCTGTTAAAATGCCTAAAACCAAACAATCGAAAGTGTGGCTATATTTCACAAGAAAGGATTCGACACCGCGACATGCAGCAAATATTTTACAGCAGTTGCGTGTAAAGGGGGGAAACACGTCAAATCTAATGAAACATTTGAGGGCACACAGAATAAATTTAAAAGCAGAGGGATGCGCCGTGTTTGACAGCTTGCGGACAACAGCTGGCACTATTGGTGTGGATGACCCCAGCTTCAGTCATACCAACTGTAGCAAAAAGGAGTCCATTATAATGACGACAGCAGCCTTTCCGCAGGTTAGCAGTAGGCTAATGTAATGTTAACTGCAAAATGCAAATCTTGCGTTCATGCTAACAAATGGTCAAACGATTTGTAAAATACTAATGTAACATGGATTCTGTTTATAATTGTGGCGTTCCAGCTAGTACTTAAACGTTACATTTTAAGCAATCAATTTTTTGTTCAATAAAAATGTATTCTTGAGTCATCCATTATAATTTTGTGGCTTTTGCAAAGTATCGGTTCAGGCACCGTTTTGGCACCAGTACCGGATTAAAAGTATCGATTTGGCACCGGTATCGAAAAAACCCCAAACGTACGCAACCCTAGTTATGAGTTTCTGGAGTTTTGGTGTTGGAATTTGGTCCTGTTCTTGACTGATATAGGTTTCCAGCTGCTGTAGAGTTTGTGGTCGTGTTTGACATATATTTTTCATTTAATGATGTGTCAAATGCTCTCTATATGTGGAAGACATGTAGGCCAACAGTCTATATCTCGTCGGACTCTTCTACTACAAAGGCATGCTGTTATAATAGCTGCAGTATGTGGTTTTGCATTGTTCTGCTGGAATACACAAGATCTTCCCTGAAATAGAGTGTCGTCTAAAACCTTTATATTACTTTCAGCATTCACAATGCCTTCCAAAACATGCAAGCACTGGCAGGGGATTGATTCAAGGACATGCTGTGGTAAAAAGCTGTGGATGCCTAAGATTCTTATATAATATAGTGAAGCATTTACATATAACCGACACACATCCTGCTGAATACATTTAATTGTTTCTAGATTCTTTATAATAGCTAATAAAATGTAACTGCTATGTAAATACTGTATTGTTTAGGAAAGAGTGATAGTATTGTACTTTCCCTCTTACCTTCAACATCAATTGCATTTTCTAAGCCATTTTATTGGCAGAAAGCATGAGTGCACACAACACATGTAGCAACTCTCAAACAAGGAGCACTGGAGAGAGACTGAGGATTTGTGAAATGGTCAGAGGCTACATCAGTGTATACCTACAAATTAATTTTGTGGATTCTGTGCAGTGCTTAGAGCATAGCAATGTCAAGTCTCGCTTTTTTAAACTTTTGAATATCTGCAATCCGTGGTTGGTTAAATATGCAGGTACAGGCAGCTGACTCGATACACTATATTTTCTATTTCAATGAAATAGTTTTTGTGGAATGTGCAAAAACAATCAATGGCATGATACTGAGGGAGAAGTTTACTCAGGATCTATCACTGATCTTTGTGGATTAGCATGAGGTAAAACATGTCACCATTCAGGACTAAAGGAAGACATCAATACAGACTATAATAAAGACCAAAACTTGACTGAGTGCACAGGAGCTAGACACAAGCACTGACTCTGTAAAGAATATAGTTTTATTTATTTATATAGTGGTTTTTATTAAGGTAATGTGTATAAAAGGTAAATGTTCCGACAAAAGTATTTAAGCTAGCAAAACCGGCACTGAATGACAATACATTTTACACTTGGTATGTGTCCTCAGAGATGTACCCTCTCACCATGTGTCATATAGACATTCAGCAAAAACTAGTTTTTAGTCTCCACATTTATTACAGAAATCGTTTGGAGGCTTCATCGAGGCACATGAGAGTCTTTTATACATGAGTACAATTTGAAGACGGTTCTTTTGGATCATCAGAGCGGTTCCCTCATCACGTGTAGACACCGATTATTGGCCAGTTTAGATTTAAAATGCAGAGGGGTAATACCTGCAGCCTAATACCTTTAGGGCTTTCATGCAAGGGGCAAGACACTCTCACAGGAAGTTTATAAGAACTTGATGAAGTGCAAATCGCAGTTTATTTGTTGTTTTTAACTTTCTGTATTATGCATCTGTTGGGAAACAATGCGAGATGTGCCGGCTATTTACAGTATGCTCTGTATGTATAAAAGACTCTCATGTGCCTCCATAAAGCCTCCAAACGATTTCTGAATGACAGGCCTTCATAACAGGCTTTATTATAGGTGCTATTAGCAACAGTCGATTGTTATTTTGCAAAACTCATATGTGCCATTAATTGGTGTTGAAGTAACTTCCCTGCAGCAGAGGTAAGTTTTGATCTTGCTTTCCTGGGATGGTTTCCATGAGAGCCAGGTTCATCATGGTGCTTGATGGGTTTTGCAAAAGCACTTGACAATGCTGTTCTTCTAAGAACTATTCAAAAACAGCTGACCTTCATGTCTTAAAATAACAATTGACTGTTGCTATAGTTGTTGTTACTTAATTACCTAATTCCATATGTGTTATTTCATAGTTCTAAAAAAAATCCAGTATTGGTCTACAATGTAAAAAATAAATCACTAAACAAAAAAGGTGTGTCCAGACCTTTAACTGGTACTGTATTTATTTATTTCTACACTAAAACGGGCAAGCAGAATGGAAAAACTGTCGTGTGAATTTAACACAGCAACAGAAGTTAGTTAAGTCATTATATCTGTATTAAAACGTAATAAAACTCGAATAAAGTTGGTTGAAAATAATCTGTAAGCTTGTACCCAAGTCCACCACTTCTCTCCTCTGGTAAATCCTACTAAAATTTAACCATCACTGCAAGTTCAGGACAGTGTGTCTTTTTCCTGTCGGAGACCCTAGCCAACCATGGGTGTCTGTATCTACTCATGGATTATTAAATAGTGCTGAGAGGTGGATGAATAAGACAAACTAGTGTATAATAGGAGCTTCAAAATGATTAAGAAATGCTTATCTGCACCAGCTCACCTTGAGACAAGGGCAAAGCACAGAGCATGTTTATCAAGAGCAGGAAGAGGAAGATGGGGCATGCTTTGGCCTGAGCTTTAAAATGAAAGTTGATGATTGACTCTCTTTACCAAGAACAGGATTCAGGACTGTCACTGTGTGAGATAAATCCAGAACAGTCGCAGGATATTGGTGTATGTGGTTCTGGCATTTCTGTGTGGGATGAGGGGGTTGTGGTCTAATACTCAGTTAAATATCCTTACTTAGTTCTTAGTGATAAAAATAGCTTGAATATAGCAAATTTATATAACTTATTCAGATCTATGTTTTTCTGAATGAATTAATAAATGAATGAATAAAAAAAAACTGGGGGGGGGGGGAGGGGGTGGGGTGGCAAGACTATTTGGCTGAACACAGCGAGGCTCATACTAGTGGCCTTCTCAAAGGTCATGTCACACACCACATGCCACAGGAATACAAACACCTGACCCTTGTCTATGCAGAATGACCACCAGTATTTATGTCACGTTTCCACAGCATTTCTTGGGCACTGATTCATGTAATTAATGGACACACATTCCAGTAGCACAGGATCACTTGTACATTAGCACTTGTCACATGGCAGTCAGTTTGCTGCAGGCCTGAGAGACACCTCTGTGGATACGACATCAAGTAAGAGACTAACAGCTTAAACATTCTCAGCTCATAGAGGCTATCTGCCTCATTGGAGCGCAAGGCGCAGTAAAATACTAGCAAATCATTTAGCATTACAGCTCAGTCTATGAGTTCAATTCTGTTCCTGGAATCATAAATGTTTACACAAAACAGGCATTTTCATTTCATTTTCCAAATGAGGATTGATTCCCTGCTGAGTCTGGCTCCTCTCAAGTTATGCCCCTATGTCATCTCAGGGAGTTTTCCCTCAAAAACGTCACCCTCAGCTTGCTCATCAGGGCAAAAACCTGATTATTATCATTTATACATACTGTATCTTCTCACACATTTCAAACTCATTTCTATTTTTTTTTTTTTTTGACTCTGTAAAGCTGCTTTGTGGCAATAACCATTGTTAAAAGCGCTATATAAATAAAACTGCATTATACTCAATTGAACTTCAAAAACCCACTAATGCGTAGACACATGCCATAGACATAACACAATATAAATTTTTCTTTTCTGACACTAAAGCCAAAACCTTAAGTATCAGCAAACAGTGAATCTTGTCCTATTGTTTTCTTTAAAAACTACGGATCTTACAATAATGCAAATGAATAAAAGAATAGCTAAAATGTAAAACGTACATAAAAAAACAAAGCTTTCACACAGCAATCACTTGCAAATATAATATATACAGTGGAACCTCGGATCGCAAGTAGATTGTCTTAGATTGTCTGCCTAAAACGCTTTAAAAATGTCCACCCTGACATTTGTATATTTGATTTTGAGAATTTAAATATTGTTTTGGTGCACTGTAAACCGTAATGCTCAAAGTAATTAAACACATTGAGTACTGTTTACATAAACAATCACAATTAGTTCAAATTGATAGACCTTGATGAGTATTTAGAACTTTTTGGTATTTATGAGTCGGTAGAAATGACACTTTTCAAGCTAAACAAAAGTGTAGCAAAACAAATTTGATATTTTAAGCCACAGTAACTGTCTCCTTAAAGTTCCACTAACTTAAAATCTTTCAGCGATTTTGTGTCTGACGTCATCAATGCACACATTGAATTGTTTTGATCAAGATGGTGAATCTTCACATAAGGCTGTAGGTATAATCTTCACAAATCTGGGCACCCCAAAGTACCAGAGCACTGGTGCCTCAGTGGTAGGTGTTTCGCTTGCCATGCACTGTAAACCCTAATGCTCAAAGAAATTAAAAACATTGAGTACTGTTAACTTAAATATTTGCAATTAGGTCAAATTAATAGACCTTTTTGAGTATTCAGACCTTTTTGGCATTTATGAGTTTTTAGAAATCACACTTTTTAAGTTAGCTGAACAAATTTGATATTTTATGTAATCGCAAGTACTTAAGTAACAATAACTTAAGTAAAACTTCCACCAATGTAAAGATCTATAGAGTACTTGTGGTGCAGTGGTAAGTGGTTTGCCTGCCATGCGGAAGGCTCGGGTTCGATTCCTGGTCTGCTCGGATAAAAATGGGAGGGTTGGGTTCAGAACTGCATCTGGTGTAAAAATCATTTACAATTTATTTAATTTGCAACATCTAAAAAAATATAGTATGAGTTGGGCTACTCAGTAATGCAAGTAAAGAATGATTAATATGAATCAGTACAACAAACTCGAAAACTGATCTGTTTATTTAAAATTTGAAACATCATTACTTATTACATAATATTTTATGTAACTGATTACCTTAAATATTTTTTGAGTTTTGCCAAGTTATTCGGGTTTACAGTGTGTCTTTATTAAAAAATGCATGGTCTTTGGATTTTGTTGGGTTTTAATGATTTGATTTAGGTTTGGCTTCATCAATTAGTATAAAAGTACTATTAATAGTTTCTTAACAGTAAAATCCAAATGCTTAGCAATGTAACTTCTATCTCTTCTAGCTCCCAGCTAGTGTGATAAAATGATGCTTTCACAGAATTGCTGAATTAATTCACTGTGGTTATTCATAATAAGAAATAGTCAAACAGCGGCAATAATCGCATAGCAAGTACAGTAGTGTAGTGGTTAACTCTGGTGCCTTTCACCCCTAGGGTCTGTGTTCGATTCCCGGCCAGGCCCGATTCCTGTTTCTGTGTGCAGAGAGTTTGTCCCTGTGTTCTCATGTTCTCCCTGTGCTTGGTGGGTTCCTCTAGGTACTCTTTTTTCCTCCCATTGTCCAAATACCTGCAGATTAGGCTAATTGGTGTTCCCAAATTGCCCTTAATGTGTGTGTGTGTGTGTGTGTGTGTGTGTGTGTGTGTGTGTGTGTGTGTGTGTGTGTGTGTGTGTGTGTGTGTGTTCCCTGTGATGGATTGGAATCCTGTCCAGTATGTACCCCACCTTGTGCTCCTGGGATAGGCTCCAACCACCCCCCGGAACCCTGAATACAAGATAAAGCTATATAGATAATGAGTGAGTTCTGATCCTTTTTCTTTCTCTGTGTGTCAGCCGGCACTTTCTCGTTAGAAAGATTTCTTGTTTATTTTCCCGATAAAACAGTGTTTCCATTGTGTGTGTGCATGTTTGTGAAACTCAAATAAGAGAGGAGGAAGAGTTACTGTGTGAGACGAGAAGGGAGAGGAGAGGGGCTCATTCCTCCTCGTCTCTTACTTTAGCTTCACACACACACACAAACACACACAAACACACACACACACAGCACCTGCGCGCACAAACGGAAATACTTATCTGTCGAGATTTATTTTTACGTTTTTTAAAGGTAAAGTGCAGGTTAATTTGTTTTATTTTTACTTTATATTTTGTATTAATTATTTTTATGTATTTATTTTTTTTGGGCTACGGAAGGAATAATTTGAGTTTCCAGTATTTTTTATGGGAACATTCGATTTGGTTTTGATATACAAGCCCGATTCCGGAATGGATTATATTTGTAATCCTAGGTTCCACTGTATAATAAAAATCCATCCTAACAAAAAATGCAATCCGTTGTCTACATATTCAACAGATTATTTTTTTAAATAAAATACAATAAATAAATAAAGACATAAGCACTTTTTTGGTTCATTTTGTTTTATGTTATGTTACACTCTAGAAATGGGAATCACCAGGGCCCACGTGATATGATATTACTGAGATACTGACGTGCCGATATGATTTGTATTGTGATTTTATCACGATTTTATAAACATCCCAACTTATTTTGTTACAATTCTAAACAACTTTGCAAATAATTTGCTCCTACCACACCTGCCTGTGTGTGAACAGATCAGCGTGTAGGATCACCACTTGTAGGATTATAGGATTATAGGAACGACCACAAAGTTACAAACTTCAAATGCAAATATGTGCAAATTAAAAATTAACAATGAAAAATATATATATTAGATTTTGGAGGCAGTGTGGCAATACATGAATTGCCATGCAAAAGAACCATGATACATAATTGAATTAATTTTTTTCCTTGTCTCTATTATACTATATTACTTTATTATTATACTCCTAACTTGTATAATAGTATAATAGAGAATTCAATCAAGATATGTATTTTTTCCCCTATTTCTAATATACTATATTACTTGGTACCTTCATCTCACAGCATGTCATCAGTTAGCAGGCTGCATTATTCTATGCTAGGAATAAGGTTGTGCTTCATACTGAAGGTTTATTTGCTCATCTTGTATAACAACACACACATTACCCAATAATCAAGGTTATGACTTAGCTGTAAGACTTTTGTAATATAAGGTTTTGCTCAGCCTACCTGAGGATTGTCTTCCATGACACCACGGATCTTCTCAACCACATCAATGCGTCGGTGATGATGGAGGGCATTTATCAGCTTGGCTAGGTTTGCATCACTATCACAGATGGTCCAATGCTGTAAGGCAGCATATGCTCGCTCATGGTCAGCTGAGTAGCCTTTGGAGAAGGCAGCCACTTCCCGCTCGTTAGCATTAGCCAGAGCCTGGTACATGTCGATCCACTGGCTGCCAACCTGGGCTGCCACCAGTTTTAGAATATCAATACCTGTAAATGAAACAAGACCAGTGTTATAAAGGTGTATGATTTACTGTATGTATGTATGTACTGTATGTATGTATGTAAATGTAGATTGGACAATGACACTGAAGCATACCACCAAGAAGGATGAACCACATCCAACAAGAGTAACTGTGGACGCAAGAAGAAGCTGTCTGAAAAGGATGTCCGGGTGCTAACCCGGATTGTATCCAAAAAACATAATACCACAGCTGTCAAACTCACTGAAGAATTAAATGTGCACCAAAACTGTTCATCGGGAGTTCCACGGGGTCAATATACATGGCCAGACTGCTAGAGCCAAACTGCTAGAGTCACTCATGCCAATGCCAAACGATGGTTTCAATGGTGCCAGCAGCAAAAATCTTGGGCTTGGACAATGTGAGACATGTATTGTTCTCTGATGAGTCCACCTTCACTGTCTTTCCCACATCCGAGAGAGTTATGGTGTGGCGAAGCCCCAAAGAAGCATACCACCCAGACTTGCATGTCCAGAGTGAAGTACGGGGGTGGATCAGTGATGGTTTGGGCTGCAATATCATGGCATTCCCTAGGTCCAATACCAATGCTAGATGGCGCGTCACTGCCAAGGACTACCGAACCATTCTGGAGGACCATGTGCACCCAATGGTTCAAACCACTGCTGTGTATCAGGATGATAATGCACCAATACACACAGCAAGACTGGTGACAGAGTGATTTGATGAGCATGAAAGTGATGTTGAACATCTCCCATGTCCTGCACAGTCACCAGATCTAAATATTATTGAGCCACTGTGGGGTGTTTTGAAGGAGCGAGTGAGGAAATGTTTTCCTCCAAGAAGAATGGCTCAAAATCCCTCTGGCCACTGTGCAGGACTTGTATCTGTCATTCCCAAGATAAATTGATGCTGTATTGGCTGCAATAGGAGGCCCTACACCATACTAATGAATTATTGTGGTCTAAAACCAGGCGTTTCAGTTTCATTGTCCAACCTCCTGTATGTATGTATGTATGTATGTATGTTTAGTTTATGTGAAAAGTACCACAGCCAAATTACTACCTCTCAAACTACACTCTTAACTTTACAGTAAGAGAATCCAACCTGACAGAATCCAACTTGAGGAGCTTGTAGTTGAGTCTCTGATTCCTTTTTAGGGAACATTAAAATTACCCTGGCACTGACCCATAATATGTACACATGGTGTCTTTTCTAAATATATTTCTAAATATATGGCTATTGATTTTTCACATGCTTATCAGTAAAAGTTTTTTAACGCTGGTATTGAGTGTTTCTGTGTTTACAGGCTTGGTTGCTCTGACAGTTTGCTAAACTGTTTTAATCAACAGGACAGTCCAGAGGCAAGCAACATTTGGTATACAGAGGCATTGAGTGAACAATGTAGACCCAGTTTAAGTGAGGCCATAAGTTTTTGTTTGGGAATTGAAATGAGGCAGCAAACCAGCTGCAACAGGTCTAGCCTGGCTGAGAAACAAAGAACCTCTAAAAGTGAGAGCAGGGACTTCCCTCTGCATGCTTAATAGAATGGATGTGATGGATTTAGAAAGCTTTATCACAGCAACAACATGACACTAATTATGTATTTCCAGAAATCAAGTTAAACCTACAGTCATGTCACCTTATCTTGTTAACAGAACTGCAGCATCATCTCTGTGGTGGCCTTTTCCCTTGTAGAGATATGCAGGGATTTCCAACACTTGCCCTTAAGTGCAAAATATTTTTGTTACTGTCATCCCAACTGAGTCACAGTAACCAAAAGTTGTCTGAGACAACTTTTGAAACCAAAAGAGTAAATGAACGAAATAAATCATTAATAACAAGCTCACTCTAGACTCTACCACAGAGACATAAGCTCGCCCATAAACTTTATGATCAACTCAAATAAAAAGTGCTCAGCCAACCATGCGTCTGAGCCGTGCACTTTTATACACAGTAATAATTAAGCATGTTGTAATGTAGCGCTCACAAAAACGTGCTTTACTCCCCTTTGATCTACGCTAAAATGGGCCTTGATATGCTGTTTAAGGTACCGTCTGGTCTCCAATGAAAGTATTCATTATTTCTACAACCACCGTGTTCAATTTAGATCTTTCCCATGAAGCTGTTTACTGGCCACGTTTAACTACTCTAGTAAATTTACACTAATGCCTGCAGGCTTACCAGTGAAACACATTGAATGAATTAAGTCACAGGCTTATGGGATCAAACTGCTGCATGAAGTTTAGCTTGGCTTTTTCACCCACAAGCCCAGCTGCTCAGAGGAAATTACACTGTGTGGGTACACCTTAGATGGTTTGCTTATTTTAGGAAGTAAAGTGATATAAAATATCTTTGGAGTTTAGAGACAGTGAAATTTAAGTATAAAGGCACAGAGGACGAAAAATATCAAGATTTTTTAAAAGATTTTGTGGGAAAAAACATAGATTGGAATCGTTATGTCAAAAGATGTCTATGTATTTATTCGATTTTTCTTATATTCTGTGGTTGAATTTACTATAACTGCACTGAAACATGTCACATTCTGTGTGCATCATTTCGCACAGCTGTTTTTACCGTGAAAAATTCCAACATCATCAGTAAACAATTGTTGTTGTCGTTGTTGTTTTTTAATATAACTTTTGACTTTAAATATGAAAGTCTGTCAGATAAAGATGAAGCTTATTTCACCAGGAAACAGGGACCCCTTTACAGTAGTAGAGCAAAAATAAATAGAGCATTTGGCCATATTGTGTATAAAATGTCAGTTACTCAACATGAATTACTTATTTACAGAATCACAGCCCTGAAGATAACAAATAAAAAATGTTCAACATTTAGGTAAAACTGAGTTGCTTTTGTTAAAGCTTACTTGCTGAACACGGTTAAATCAGAATTCTTCTATCCTTTTCAAGAGACAACAGCATTTCATATGTTCACATTAGCCTATTTCAGTCCTCTCGCCTGCCACTGCTACCAATGGACTGAGAGTGCCTTCCTGCCCTTGCGAGAGCCGCTTCAGTTTTATGCCCAATTCGTCAACCTGGACAATGCTCCTGACCCACACTTGCACATTCCTCACTTTATAAAACACTTTTTTATTTCTCTTTTCCCTAATTCTCCCATCCTTTCTCTAAACCTACCCTTTATTATTCAAATAAAAAAACCTTTTTCACATAAGATCTCACCTCGTGTCTGTCTTCCCGAATGGAATTCCCTACAGTTTTAAAAACTGGACTCCATGTTTAACTTAAATGCCTCTCCTGTTATATTGAACTTCCGCCTAATGCCCAATCATTTTGATTCATTATACGCATTTTCTCATATTACATACTCATTTCCTCAATTTTTTTTATTCTGCTGCTTTGCGACAGTGACCATTGTTAAAAGCACTTTCAAGATCAATATCTTAACGCACAGAGCAGCAGAATGAATTCAGGAGCCTACTGAGACATTCTGTCTGACAATTTACATCCAATCTAACTAGGAGAAACTTCATCATGCAACAAGACAACAACCTCACGCCGCAGTATCTGAGTGAACTGCTAGTGTCTTATGATCCGCCACGCCTACTTCGATCAAAGGATGCAGGCTGCTTGTCAGTACCACATATTATGAAAACTACAGCAGGGGGCAGAGCTTTTTCTTACAAAGCCCCAAAGTTATGGTATAGTCTTCCAAATATTGTTCGGGACTCAGAAACAGTCTCATTGTTTAAGTCTAGGCTAATAACCTAATTATTTAGCCAAGCATTTTGTAAATAGATTTGCCTTAGGTAAAGGAGCAGATCTGGGGGACTCATGGACGTAGAGTATTCTGGTGAACTGGTATGTTTAGATGCTGTCTTCCCCACTCTCATTGATCACTCAGGTTTGTTGACGGTGAGGTGATTGGTTGCTTTACATCTCAGGGAGACCTCATGTTTGTGTTTCCTTCTGGCTCTCCCTTTTAGTTATGCTGTTATAGTTAGTCCTGCCGGAGTCCCTGCTTGCACTCAACACTAAATATACATTCACTTTATACATTATGTGACTGTGACCATACCTAACTGTTACCTCTCCTCTTTTGCTCTCTCCTCTCCTGTTCTCTCTCTCCCCCTCTCTCTCTTACCCTTTCTGTCGAGCTACACATGTCGTTCCTGAGCTGCCAGTGATCTGGACCCGTTCTGCCCTCTGGACCTGTCTGGCTCATCCTGGTGCCCCGCTTCTGTTTCGAGATCTCATCATATGGATGCTCCGTGTGTCTCTTTGGAATGCGTGTGGTGTCTGGGGACGATTTCACTCTACTATAAAGACAGTACTGGCCTCGACTGATGTTGACAGCTGGTTTTCTGAGGACTTGACTTGGCTACAGTCGCTCGATAGTTTAGGACTGGAATTTCCTACAAGTCTACCTGAGCCTCTAATAACTAAGTGGACTCCATATTAACATCAACTGTTATACTGAACTGCCTGCCACCTAACACACAGTATGAATGCAGGACAATTCCTGCTTTCTGTTTCACCCAAATGAGGATGGGTTTAGTCCGGTTCCTCTCAAGGTTTCTTCCTATTGCCATCTCTGGGAGTTTTTCCTTGCCACTGTCGCCCTCGGCTTGCTCATCAGGCACAATCTGATCGTTTTGATTCATACACATTCACATTCCATACAAACTTAAATATCTTTTGATTGTGTAAAGCTGCTTTGTGACAATGACAATTGTTAAAAGCGCTATACAAATCAAATTGAATTGAATAGTCTCAGAAGGGGCCTAGTTAATCAGTGACTATCCAGAGCCCGGTCCAGGGGGAAAACAAACTGAATCCTGACAAGACAGAAGTACTGGTACTAGGACCATATGGAGCTAGAAGAAACCTTGCTGATCACACAATAACTCTCTATGTTCTTTCTGTTTCATCATGTACAACAGTAAAAGAATTGATTATAGATTCTAGTATTTCATTTGAAGCTTATGTAGATAATAATTGCCAAGTTAAGAAGTATATTGACAATACATGAGGAAGAAAAATTTGTTCATGCTTTTGCTACCTCTAGGTTGGGCCACGCTAATGTCTTACTGCCTGGATGTTTACTAGGTGCATAAACAACCTCCAGTTAGTCCAGAAGATATAAGAACTGTCTTATCCACAATGCTTTACCTCCCAGGTAAATTTTTACAAAAGAGCTAATTGTGTATTTCCAGAAACAAAAAAACAGCGTATTTTCTCCATCAGTGGAACTGTAGTGGAACATCATGGTCCCAAGATTCAAATTCCTGGATATCCACATCTCAGAGTATCTGTGCCTGCATCACAACACTTTGGTTCTAGTTAGAAAAGTGCACAGTGTTTTTTAATTCCTAAGGACACGGAAGAAAGTGCATCTGTCTCCCCAAATACTAGAAATATTTTAAGGTTAAACCATTGAGAGCATCCTGACCAACTCTATCACCGTCTGATATGGCAGCTCCACTGTGTATAAAAGAAAAAGCCCTGCATAGGGTGGTGAAAACCACCCAGCACATAACTGCCACCCAACTACCAGCCACTGTACACCTTCACCAGAGCAGACAGTATCAGCAGAGACTCCTCTTACCCAAGTCAAAAACTTTAGACCTTCTTCCATCCAGGACTCTCTTAATAAAAACACTTTATATGCATATGAACTTGAGTAACATCCCATTCTTAATGCATAGGTGTTAATATGCTGTCGGCCCACCCTTCACAGATTCAACTCTTCTGGGAGAACTTTTCCACAAGGTTTAGTCATGTTGAAACAGAAAGGGGCCATGCCCACACTGTTCCCACAAAGTTGGGAGCATGAAGTTGTCGAAAATGTCCTGGTATGATGAAGCATTAAGAGCTCCTTTCACTGGAAGCAAGGGGCTGAGCCCAGCTCCTAAAAAACAACCCTACACCAGTTCCCACATGACTGAGCACCAGTGCAGAAAGCAAGGTCCTGACCTCAACTCGACAAAACACCTTTGGGATGAATTAGAGCGAAGACTGCAAGCCAGGCCTTTCTGTCCAAAATCAGTGTCTGACCTCACAAATCCGCCTCTGAATGAATGGTCAAAGATTCCCAAAAACATGCTCCTAAACCATGTGAAAAGCCTTCCTACAAGAGCTGAAGCTGTTATAAATGCAACGGGTGAGCCAACGTCATATTACACACTATGAATTAAAAATTGGATGTTACCCAAGTTCATATGCATGTGAGGGCAGGCGAGTGAATACTTTTTGGCAATATAGTGTATATCTTCTGCACTAAGGGGATGACAGTGAACATGAGGAAGGAGAAAGCACCTTATTCATTGTTCATCCGGGAACTCGAAGTGGAGAGGGTGAGCAGCTTTAAATATCTAGGCGTCCACATCAGTGACGACCTCACTTCGACACTAAACACCACAAAGCTGGTTAAGAGAGCTCAGCAGTGGCTGTACGTTCTTAGTACTGAATACTGTACTGTCTCCTAAGGTCCTCTCAAACTTCTACAGCTGTACGATTGAGAGCATCCTGAACAACTGCATCACTGGCAGTACTACTGCTATGGACTGCAAATGCCTGCAGAGAGTTGTGAAGACTGCTGAAAAGATCACAAGGTCTTCGATGCCATTCCTGCAAAGCATTTACCATCGGAGAGTCTGCAGGAGAACTGCCTCCATCCTAAAAGGACCCCACTCATCCTGAGCACAGACTATTCTCACTGCTTCCCTCAGCCGGAGATACAGAAGTGTGAGATGCAGGACATCTAGGCTAAAGAACTCAATCTTTCGTACTCAATCAGACTCCTAAATAACTGACATGAGTGTGCAATCATGGTCTTTTCAACAGTTTCTGACTACTGACAGAGATCTTAGACATTCATTGCAGACTTGGCACAATCATCTGCACAATAATAATCACAAACAATCATTTGCACAATTTGCACAAACCATTGCAGCTTTGCACACACACTGCGGACCTTCTTTTTTTTTTACATACTGCGGACTGTACCAAACACTTGCGTAATTTGCACATCAAGTCTGTTCACAATGTGTATATATATTTTGATATTCATTTAATACACATTTTCATATTCTGACTTTAATTCTATGTTTGATATATATCCTTTTTTATATACCTATTCTTTTTATACCCATATTTATTTTTATTATTTTATTCTATTTTATGCTTATTTTTGTACTTTTTTAAAGGCATTCATTAGGGGGACAGCAAAGAATTTCATTGTACGGGGGGGATCATCTTTCTTTATTGTCCATATGACAATAAAATTTGAAACTCATTGATGAGTCAGGTTTGTTGACAGTAGATTGACTCGTTGCTTTACTTCCCAGGGAGCCCTCATGTCTGTGTTTCCTTCTGACTCTCCTTTTTAGTTATGCTGCCATAGTTAGTCCTGCTGGAGTCCCTGCTTACCCTCTGCACTAAATATACATTCACTGTATACATTATGTGCCTGTTACCATACCTAACTCCTCTCTCTCTCTCTCTCTCCAGTGACCCTGACATTCTGTCCTCCAAACTGGTCTGACACTTCCTGATGCCCCACTTCTGGTTGGAGCTCTCATCACATGGAGACCACTAACCACTGCTGAAAATGGCCTTATGTAGTATGCTTATTGATTTACGTGATAACTGAGGACAGTTTTACTTAATAACCACAAAGATGGAATTGATATAAGCAGTTTCACTAGGATGGCTTATTGTTGCAATTACATACTTAAATTATTATTTATTGCAGCAATTGCATATATATTATTATTGCTCAAATAATTTAAGGACTAATATAGCCAAGAATTAAATTCCATTTATTTAGAAATCAAAAAGAAAATTAGGGAAATTAGTATGCAGTTTGTGAGAAAATGAGTATTATTCATAATTATCAGATTGTCTCTGATGACCAAGCTATGGGCGATGGTGGCAAGGAAAACCTCGCTGAGATGTCAATTGGAAGAATTGAGGGGACCATACTCAACAGAGAACACATCCATATTTGGGTGATATCAGGGATTTGCAGTGTTAGAAGGCTGGACCTTCAGTATAACAGGAGATGTGTTTAAGTTAACATGTATAATAAGTTTAAGCCCACTTTTGTTTCAGTTTCGTACCCAAATGTACCCAAAACAGTTGGTAGCCTCAACAAAGTGTACCTTTTATAAACTAAAACACTTTTCTCAGAGCAGATACATATGGGCTGCTTGGGATGCGTGTGGTGACTGGGGACTTTACCATGAAGATGGTGTCAACTGATGCAGACAGCCGTTCTCTAATGACTTGTGACTGCAGTGGCTCGATAATTCAGGACTGAAATTCCTACAGTACCTGAGGCTCCAATAACAAAAGTGGAACTCCATATTAACTTAACATATCTCCTGTTATACTGAAGTTCCAGCATCCTAGCATCCTAAGTATGATGCAGATCAATGCCTGTCATCCGAGATCACCCAAATGAGGATGGGTTCCCTGTTGAGTCTGGCTGATTTCCTCACATCTTTCAAGCATATTTCCATATCTTTTTATTCTGTAAAGCTGCTTTGCGACAATGACCATTGTTAAAAGCACTATATAAATAAAACTGAATTGAACTGAATTGAATTTACACACTATACGTTCATGTACAGTAATTCTGGGAAAGTCACATCAGCATGCAGACGAGATGGAGAGGCCTTTAAAGGGAGGACGTGGGGGGAACCCTGAACCAGGGCACTTCCCGTAACACAACTCTCTTTGTCTCATGCCACCATGCTTTAATACTGCACTGATAAACCCACTCACCATACAAGGAACTGGAATAATCTGGTTTAAACTGCTTGTGCTTGGATCTGGGGTGCATACACACGACCGACCACACACACACACACACATCAGTCAGTGCTCGATGCTGCTTTGGTGAAGTCTCACTAAGTGTAACCCAGCAGCCCTTGATGCCGTCATTCCTCCTTACACTCACAGTTTACAGGAAAGAAATGAGACACAGAAACTGAAAACCACCATAAAAGCAAACGAAAGACAAAAGAAAGATGCCAACGAGAAAAAGACTGACAGAAAAGGCAGAAAGGTAAAAATGGTGAAGACTATGTGAATAGAACAAACAGCAGAATTCATGTTCAGTGAATAAATAAAAGAAGTAAGAGAAGGAGAGGTAAACATATAAGAATCAGTTCTGTAAAAACTATTCTAGGCTCAAAAATATCTCTTTGTTTTTATGTTTGCGAGAAAATAGAAGAAAAACAATAGAATAAAAAAAAGTTTAAAAGTCTGTCCAAACTTTACTGACTCTTCCTACTACATCGATGAGCTTTACACTTTCTGCTCATTGTCATTAGTGTCATGAGCATATGAATGTACTGACTAATCAAAAGTCTGGTAAACACAGCGGACCTTTCATTAGGTTTGAAGGTGACATGAGCAGACCAATGGTAACTGTCATAAGGAAACTAGTTAGCATTAGAGCTCAGTAGCAGTCTAGAACAGTGCACGCATATATGATCTGTATAGCAGTGGTACAGTAGATGGATGAAGAAATTTGTCCTTTTTTATTGCTGAGACTGAGATAACACATACTGTATTCATTTAAAAACAGATGACTCCCAGTACAGTTTTAGCACATAACATCAGCCAGCAATAGTTATAATATTAATTCGAAACAAAGGAGGACAGTGTACATTTCTCTTGCAATCCCATTCATAAACGACACGGGGTCATGACCCCTGGTTTGGGAACACCTGATCTAAATCCTCTGTTCTCTAAGAGAGTAGAATATTAAAGCCAACTATAGAGCAGATAATCATGTCAAAGCTCTAACACTTCGACTCTCACCCTGGCCATTGGAGTAGTAGATCCACTTCTCTTTGTTGTGCCCAGCAGGAGAGCTGGGCTTCTTGTGAATCGCTTTCTCCATGATGCTGCTGGGGTCTTGTCTCGGCCCTTTCTTTAGCACGCGTGAGCTACGCTTCACACTGCACACCACAATCACTACGAGGAACAGCAACAGGAGCAGCACGATCATCCAAGGCAGGTGCTCGTTGATGTCGAAGTGCTTGTGCATGCTGGGTCGAGGCGAGCCTCTCCTGATAGGCCTGTAGGACAAACTCTGGCTCTTCCGTTCTGACTGAGCTTGCTGACTGAACAATGGCAAGGGATCTGGCGTTGGAGAATTCAGGACTCCTGCTTCATCCGAGGGAGTCAGAATGTCTGACATGCCAAGGGCAGTTTGTGGAGTTGTTAATTCTGAGATTGCTGGAGATGGCCGAACTGAAACGCACAACATGGACAGAGAGAGAGAGATCATGAGAGAGTGAACTGTAGTGTGGGCACAAACGCACACAAACAGATGTCCTTAATATACACAAGATTAAACATTTCAACTTCATCACACTTTAACTTCTTAATGAAGCATGCACTGTCTTAAAGTTCTAACCGATATGAAAGTGGTAGAAGTGTAACAAAGAACCATAATGCAATCTTAACACGATATGGCAAAATATGTTCTGCGTGGCCATGTGGCTTAGAGCCCTACTGTAAACTGATTTGGCAGCACAGTGACTTAGTGGTTAGCACTGTGGCCTCGCAGCTGCAAGGTTGGGGGTTGAAATCTAACATCCGGTGTTTGTGTGTGTGTGTGTGTGTGTGTGTGTGTGTGTGTGTGTGTGTGTGTGTGTGTGTGTGTGTATGTGTATGTGTGAGTGTGTGAAGTTTACATGCTCTCACTGTGCTCGCTGGAGTTCCTCCTGTTTGCTCCCACAGTCCAAAGACATGCGGGGTAGGTCTTTCCACATTGCCTGTAGTTTATGTGCGTGTGTGTGTGTGTGTGTGTGTGTGCATATGTGTGTGCTTGTGTTCTGCAAATGTCTTGGCACCACTTCTGCCCTGAGCTCTATGGGATAGGTTCCAGTGCCCCTGCAACCCTACACGCGGTAAGCGGACAAGACTGCATCTCTAAGGTACAATCATGAACTTATTCAGTTTGTGATCCATGCAGACTTGTAGCAGTTTATGATCAAATTAATCTGTGTATTAGGTCCTGTGTATTAGGAAGGAATAAAATTTAACAAGGCTAAGCTTTCACTGGTGTGCAAGCTTGCTAGGGTTTCCACCTTTTTCAGTACAGCCAATGACACTGTGTGTGTGTGTGTGTGTGTGTGTGTGTGTGTGTGTGTGTGTGTGTGTGTGTGTGTGTGTGTGTGTGTGCAGATGTGTGTGATTTTTGCAACATGGCTGTTGGGCCAGCATAAGACTGGTAGAAAATGCTATAATCCTTATTTGGGAAAATCTATTCATATGATCAGAGCTCCAGACAAACATGAATCATTAGGAGCCAAAAGATTTACGAGCCAAATCAAATTTTTAGAAGTCAAAATGTAACCTTTTTAAAACTTAAAGTCATGTAGCATCTCTAATTAAAAACGGAGCCATGGGTACAAGAAACTTGGCTTTAATTTGCTAGAATTATCCCAACTGACTGAGTCCCCCTGGATGACTAACTGTACCTGAGAACTTTGACTGCTCAACTAGACGGGCAGGGGCTGAGACATTTCTTTTTTGCTCGGATGCTTAGTTTTATTGTCACTTGTCGATGCTCCTTTACTAACTTTGGCTAGCTAGCCAGCAAAGCTACCTCACGCATGTTAGTTGCCACTGTACTGGGTTATAAAAGCAAAAAAGAACAAACAAGAAAATTCCTAACAAAATATGCATAAATTTAATACATATCAGAAAACATTATTGTGGCATAAAACAAATCTTCTGACGCTCCTCGCTCACTCAGGAGCTCACTAGGTAGGCGGCTTCCCCTTCTACAGGTATGCAAAGGGGCTGCAGAAATGGTCACAGGCTGGATCTCGGGCTTCTCCCTGCCCTATAAAACATGGTGGGGAGTGTAGCTCGCTGGTCTGTTGGGCGGTTTATATCTGCCTGGACAGGGAAAACTAGCTCAGTCGGTGGCGGATGCTAAAAGCACAAGGAGTTGCTGTGCGCCCAAGACTTCAAAGACGGCGATGGAATGCGCCTTCGATTGCACTGATGAGAACCACGAGCACTGCTGGAATAAACTCTCAGACAGAGCCAGATTTCATGACCCTGCCACAGAAGGAAAAATGGCCGCTGTGGCCACCACTAGTGGTGAGTCACCCAGACGCCTAGACGAGGACTGTCCGGGAGATACCCTCCTGTCGTCGTGCCAATGCTGGGAGGAACCGGTTTGGCCAAACACAAGAGGAGCCGACTAATCACCAGCCTGTGCCCGCATGGCAGTGGGGCACTGCCCACAGACCTGCACATGCATTTTTTCCTTCCCCTACTTTCCAAATAAAATTACCTCTTTTTCGTAAGACCTCGCCTCTTGCCCCTATATCAAGGTATTTAACTGCAGTAACTGCAGTTATCCTGCACTGAGGTCCTGCAGTCTTGACCTGTACTCTGTTTATTATTATAAGCAGTTATCATTATTTACTGTTTTATGTTAAATGTTTATTTTCTGAAGTTATTGCAATATTACTGTATGGTAGACTATTATAATTATATATCATAAACATCCTGTGCTATGCATAGCATGCTGATTCATTAGTACAGGTTACTGGGATGAAACATACAGTACAGACCAAAAGTTTGGACACACCTTCTCATTCAAAGAGGTTGAATTTGTATTATGGCAAGAAAAAAGCAGCTAAGTAAAGAAAAACAAGTGGCCATCATTACTTTAAGAAATGATGGTCAGTCAGCCCGAAAAATTAGGAAAACTTTGAAAGTGTCCCTAAGTGCAGTCACAAAAACCATCAAGCGCTACAAAGAAACTGGCTCACATGCGGACCGCCCCAGGAAAGGAAGACCAAGAGTCACCTCTGCTGCGGAGGATAAGTTCATCCGAGTCACCAGCCTTAGAAATCGCAGGTTAACAGCAGCTCAGATCAGAGAGCAGGTCAATGGCACACAGGGTTCTAGCAGCAGACACATCTCTAGAACAACTGTTAAGAGGAGACTGTGTGAATCAGGCCTTCATGGTAGAATATCTGCTAGGAAACCACTGCTAAGGACAGGCAACAAGCAGAAGAGACTTGGTTGGGCTAAAGAACAGTGCAAAGTGTGTGGGCAAACTTTTGGTCTGTACTGTATGTCATCAGAAGGCTTGAAATATAGACCAAATACAGCTTTGAAACATTAATGATACCATTATAATAACTGACTATCACCATTTGTGAATAGGTATCATGTTTCTTGTTTGGTTCAAGAGATAGAGGACCCTACTAAATTTCATTAAAATGATGTGATAGTTGGCTCAATTGTAGTTTGCAATTCTGAATTCTTGGTTTATTAAAGAATGCTTAGCTTTAGCTTTATCTTATGTCCAGGCAAAAGTAAACAGAAACCAGCTGGAAGCAGATAGAAGCAAATATCATGTGTGCAAGAAAAAAAAATACTTCCTCTTTTACTCTTCCTTTGTAAAATTGAGAAGTGCTTAAATATGCACAGCTATATAATTTTTCTTTACCAACCAATAAGAGTGCTAGATCACATCTAATCCTCAGCGAGAGTTTGAACTATGGAGCATGCGATACATGCGCGGTACAGCTGACCAAATCCACAGTGCACAAACGCCTTTACTGTGTAGCAGGAGCCGTCACGCGACTAGTCACTGTAACACAATGAGAGCGAGACACAGTAACGGTTTGTGGATGTCATTATTGAGATACTCACACAGGATGGAGTACCATTTCTCACTTACTCACTCACTTATCGTCTATACCGTTTAATCCTGTATTCAGGGTCGCTGCCTTTTCTCTCTTATAGACTTTATTATTGATAAAACACAACACATTTGTGACATATTAGAATTAAACCATGTCGATATTTCATATATTTCAGATATAAGTTCAGCCAAAAAAACTTGCCTAGCTGGAAGAAGCTAGGAGAGGAGCGTGTTGTAGAGGAGGACTCGCTAATCATTTAGTTCAGTGGTGAGTGAGAATGTAGTAAGTAACTTTAATTACAACATGAACTATTAGATCTATTTTTATTTTATATAACTAGTTATTGCATTGTATCACTAGTCAGTATTAAAGGCATTATCCTATGTTAACTTATGCACTATACCGTTAGCATAGTAGCTAGGTTAACCTGAGGTAGACTATTGCTAGCATTGGACTCAGTTGGAAATATATAGCCCAGTTTAACTACTACTAACCATATAAGTGCAAGTTGAAATCTTGATGTGGAACGCTACACAATGCACAAAAGAGGTGTTAAAAAACGCTGATAAAATGATTCGGCTGTGAATGCCCTCTGTTTTGTTTCTGTAGTCGACTGTCAGCCCTTAGAGGAGAAAGAAGATCAAGAGAGGGCTGTGTTCCTCCCCAGTGTTCCTCTTACCACCTCAGAGCAGACTCTGGGAAAGGGAAAGAGGGAGGAGGCCAAGAGGTCAACACTAGACCCTGGGAAGACTTCACTTCCGGTAGGAAACTTAAATTTTCTCTAGTCTTCATTTTCCTTTACTAAAATCAATTTTGTTTCTTTGTGAAAAACTAATTTTAGGTTTGTGACAATGTTTTTGGTAATCAGATTTGACCAGGATCTAAAGATTTAGATTTAGACTTATCTTAAGATAAGATTTGTTTTTGGGGTGTGGGGTTCTCAGAACACATTACATTTTTGCTTAGTCAGTCTTAAACCTTTATGTCTTCAGGTGTCAGCATGACGTCAGGAAATAGACATCACTCTGTGGAACAAAGGTGTGGTTGGATTTTATTGGATACTTGATTACAGGATTATCTAAAATCTCACACAAGTCTCCCAAAGGCCTGCTTTCTTTTTATGAGTCAAGTGGTGCTCAGAGTCTTTTCATGATGAGCATTTGCTTTATTTGTTGCCTTTTGTTAATAGAATCCGCAAAGCCTAAAACTCCGCACATGACACTAAGGAGACCGTCCCAGCCCAACAAATAGCAGCTGTGATAGGTGAGTAAATTGAGATGATATTTAGTCATTCCACATATAATCAACCAGATGTTCCAGGCCACCACTTTAAAAAAAATCACAAATTTCCCTTAGGAAGTAATCACAGTTATTAGTCTGAATTTCTACCAATGTCCACTGCCAGTGTTGAGTCATCAAATTCATATTACATTCTGAAACCTCATTTAACTAATTAATTAACAGGGTCGCCATTAAAAATGGCTAACTCAAGCCATTATTTAGCAATAGTTTAGGACATAACAGATTGTTTCTTAGTAAAACATGTAAGGTTGAGTATATATGGAATGATTCCATTTTAATTATTCAAATATTCTAATTACTCTTAGTGAATATTTGTCTCGCTGTTTGATTTTCATTTATTCAGCACGTGTCAAGAACATCATTAAAGTACAGGAAAGGGAGGTGAAAGTGTTTATTCGAGGTTAGTTAAAGAATGAGGACAAATGCGGAGGAGGCATTAAACCTCTCCAGGCTTCTAGCTGCAGTAATAATACTTGTAATATACTCACATTTCTTTTTTTTTTTCAAGAACTGGATACTGTAACAAACTAAAAAAAAAAGAACACTGTGGGTGTGTCTAGTCACACACTGATTGACTGCAGTGTCTCCTAGCAGAAGCAGTAATATTGCTAAGTGTAAAAGTGCTTTCATGGTCGTTTATATTGATTTTTACTAAATTACTGCAATGCCCTGTATTTTGGGGTTTCTCAAGCAGCATTACATCGGCTACAGCGTAACCAAAACTCTGCTGCTTGACTATTAACGTCTACACGTAAAAGAGAACAGTTCTGGCTTCTCTTCATTGGCTCCTGGTACAGTAGCGAATAAATTTCCAAATTCTTTTGGTCACGTTTAAATGTTTACATGGCCTTGCCCTGCCCTACCTCTCGGATCTGCTTAAGCCATATGCTCTATCTCTGACTCTCAGATCATCAGATAAACTTTTGTTGACGGTACCAAAGACCAAGTGCAATCTTAGGGGTGATAAGGCGTTCTCTGTGGCTGCACCCAAACTGTGGAATGACCTACCCTTGACCATTCGTGAGGCCACATCACTGAAAGTGTTTAAGTCCCATCTCAAAACTAACATGTTTTCTCCGGCATTTAAACCAACATGAGATGTTGATTTTACATGTTGTTTGATTAGATTGTGTGTGATGTGATTTTAATTATGTCCCTTTTTAATATTTATTTATTTATTTATTTTTCTTTTCTTTTCTTAATTTAATTTACTTATTTTATAAAAATTTTATTATATTACTATATTATTTTATTATTTATGTGAAGCACCTTGGGTCATTCTTTTTGTTAAAGTGCTATACAAATAAAGATGAGTTGAGTTGAGTTGAGTTGAGTTTTATTGTTTGTGTTTATCTTTTTTAGTTAATTAATAAAATGAATTGCAATATTTTATTGTAATGTAGTTGTATTACACTACATCACACATTTAGATTGTAGAAATACTGTAGTATTTTTCAGCTTTATTTAAATTGTGTATATCTGCATATTTTATTTGCAGTACGACTTCGAGATTAACTGCAATAGACATTTAATATTACGTGCAGTATTACTGCCTTATATTGCAATATTACTGCAGTATTAAGGTGAAGATAAAAATGTTTTCGTGTACAAATCACTGCATTTCCTGCATATGTACTGCATACTGTATGTTAAAAAAAAAACCTGCAGTTATTTTTTGTAAGGGCTGTGGAGAGAGCATGAGGGCACAGGGGCACACATGATAGTAAAGTAAGGCTGCATTCGTAAGAAAACATTGGTAAATGTCTTATGGCGTCGTCGCCTTTGGAATTGAACGCAGCTCTTCTGTAGTCTCACGCATGCTCCTGTACTCTCATGCCATGCAGGCAGATGCAGACGCAGCAGAGACTCAATCACAGGATTAAATATTGCTGCATTTTGTTGTTTGGGACAGTCACCACTGGCCACTGTCTAAAACTAGCCGCAAAATAAAAACATTAGGTACTTTGGAGAGCATTTCAGCCACCATGTTTAGTCCTATATTTCAAAATTAGTTTTGCTCAAATACATTGAAAAAGGAGAGAAGTGATCGAGTGACAATGACATCATTCTGATCAAGTCTAGTCCAGCATGACTGAAGCACTGAAGTCATTTGTCTTAGCAGATGGTCTTTTTCTCATACCAACTGACTTAAGCTTCTGAGACTGTATCTTTGTACAACTTTATAAAATTTAACAATAAAATCAAAATGAATGTTGAATGTTGAACGGGTGCCCATGATCCTGTCAGTATATAATCAATAAACAATAATCAGTGTTATTCAATTCACCTGGTGTTGGTGTTAATGTTGTGGCTGGTCATTGTTTGCTCAATTCTTTTGAATGTTTGAATCTACTACTGTTGCTCCACCTAAACTAATCTACTACTGTCTTTATGAGCAAGTTACCCGGACAAATCTCTTGTACCGTACCGTATCAAAAAATAGACAACACATTATTGGGTACTGTTATACATGGCTCTCTTACCCAGAAACAAGTGGTCAAGTGATTAAACATTATACATTTGAATGTCAAATCAATAGAACATTTCATCATTACCTAATCATCTTCGTCAGCAAAACAAAGGGAACAAAAAGAAAAAAACAAAGAAATATCTGAATCTGCTAAAGGGGTTTTCTAAGCTAAGTGGTGTGTATTGGTAGTTAAAATTGAACGATCTTTTAAACAAATTCTGCCTGAAAAATATTCACTTTGTCTTTGCTCTGTCCGATTTGTTAAACCTGTTTTTAAACAATTTATGAAGAAATAAATGAGCTTGCATACACTACTAGTAAGCAGATGTATGAGTTATCAAAAAAACACTACTATGGACATTTGCTGAAAATTTCCTGGTAAAGGTGTAAAAACAGAATGGAAGCTCTTGGCCAGTCTAAAGTTATGTTACTTACACTGTACACACTCTTGTCAGTGCGTTTCTATTCTTACCTCTGAGTCCAGGGTCAGTGCTGTTTGAGAATGATGATGAGGATGATGCTGAGACATGGCCTGGTGATGTGGCTCCACACAGATTGTCCGTCTTGTCAGTGCCTTTGAGTATCAGACGCATTCCTAGAGCCTGGCAGTCTGTGTGTGTTTGGCACCTCAGTGCACGCGATGGCACATTAGAGAAGGTGCCACGTGGACATTTGCGGCAGCGACCATCCTCTAACTTGCGGACACCCCAACCAGGCAGGCATACTGGGTGAAAGAGGCACTCCCCGTCCTTGGCGTAAGTGCCAGAAGGGCACACACAAACACGGTCCGTATTGGCTGTGCAAGGAGACTTTTCAACAAAAGGAGCTTGGCAGTGCCTGCGGCATCGGTAGCACTGCTGAACACCGTTCTCACCCCGTGTGAATGTGCCTGCTGGGCACTCGGTGCACTCTCGCTCACTGATACTGGTACAGTGGGATGACACGTGTGTGCCTGCTGGACATTTGTCACACACAAGCTGGGTTCCTGTGTCAGGGTCGAAGTGTTTGTAGTGACGGGGGGACAGAGACCCCTCGGAGCCCGGGCTGGAGGTTAAAGCCTGGACTACGACATCACTAACCAAAGTGTAGAGAAACTAAGGAAGGAAAAATACTGACATTAATTGATTGGTTTGGTGGTTTAAACATAAATAAACACACTGAAAATGGTAGCATTCTCATCATTTAACTTAAATCAGTCATCAGTCCAGCACATAACATTGTGTTTTTCTGTAAAATTCAGAAATATTTCATATTTAGATTGTGATCAATTTTATAAGCTGAATCAACTCAGAATAACAAAATATTTTTTCAATCCAAAATATTTTTAATTAATTTTATAAAATGTCCCCACTAGACCTGAGAGTGTCCTTCTGCTTTCATAAAATATATGAAAAGGAATAATTTATTGCATGCTACGTAAAATAAGTACATGTTAATTGATTAATGGCAGTTAAAAATTAATTCACTTTTAATTCAATTTTTTTATTTGGTGAATTTGTGTCCTGATTTTCTGTCAACACTGTCAGACATTTATAAAAAATAAATAAAGTCAATAAAGCAATCTTGTGGTCAACTAAACCTCCAAGGACCCCTTCGTTACTCCCTGTTTGTTCTTTAACCTGTTCAACTGCTCAGGTTCTTGTAAGTTTGATCTTTTTTTTTTTTTTTTTAAAGATTGATACTGTTGTGGTTACAACCATAAAACATTAACACCAGCTGTCTTAAAATATATTAAATTTGGAGTAAATAAAATTTTTATTAAATGAATACATTTAAATTAAAATATAATATGCATTTAACAAATTATGTAAAAACAAACTGGCTCACACATACATTTTAGAAGTTAGAGAGCATAATGTGGAATTTTGTTAACTTTTGTTTAGTTTTTGTTTAGTTCCTGTTAATATAAATGTATTGTTTTGTTTAAAGCATGATTCATTGTTTTAAAAGAGCATACACGCATACACGCTTATTCACACACAATAGGAAATTTGGGAACGCCAATTACCATAATCTGCCGATCTTTAGACTGTGGGAGGAAACCGGAGTACCCGGAGAAAACCCACCAAGCACGGTGAGAACATACAAACTGCATGCACACACACCCGAGGTGGGAAACATTGACCCTGGAGGTGCAAGGAGACAGTGCTAACCACTAAGCCACAATGCCCTGTTTAATCCAGCTTTCATATTTTGTGTTGCCAGACAAGTGTTGGTGCCGACTCCTCATTGCTTGCAACTGTATTTTCATTTATTTCTAGAGTATAATATTTTTCAGTTAGCTTATGTATTTTAGGCAGTTAACATTATACATGTGAGGCTGATGTGTTTCCGCTTATTGTTATACTGAGGAAACCTGACATTACTGAGGTGAGCTTAGCTAACCTTAGGCTTTATGTTACCGTACTGTATAGGAGTTAGGCAACAATAGCATCCTGCTAAAATTGCCGCGTTAATTTGGCTTCAGACTCGCTAATGCTCATCTCACTCACTCTCATCATCTATACCGCTTAATCCTGTATTCAGGGTCACGGGGGGCCTGGAGCCTATCCCAGGAGACTTAGGGCACATGGACAGGGTGCCAATCCATCGCAGGGCACAGACACACACACTCACTCATTCACACACTACGGGCAATTTGGGAACGCCAATTAGCCTAACCTACATGTCTTTGGAATGTGGGAGGAAACCGGAGTACCCGGAGGAAACCCACCAAGCACGAGGAGAACATGCAAACTCCATGCACACAGAGACAGGAATCGAGCCTGGCCGGGTATCGAACCCGGACCCTGGCGGTGCAAGGCGACAGTGCTAACCACTACACCACCGTGCCGAATTGGTTTAAACCGAGTGGATACTCGGGTAGTGGTGGCTCAGTGTGTTAAGGCTCTGAATTACGGCTCGGAACATTGGCGGTTCAAGCCCCAGCTCCGCCAGGTTAAGCTGACTTAACTGAACTTAACTTAATTTACAGTAAAACGTCACATGTAGTTACTCCTGAGAATGACCAGTAAGTAAAACCCTTGAAATATCAAACCCTTTTGAATATGAAATAATTTGTAGCTTTAACCAGTCATTAGAATTCCTTTACAAGTCTGGTGGTATATAGCCATGAATATCTTTATATTTTAGAGGATTGGGTCAGAGGGGTGACAGAGGAGAAGCATGAACAAGCTGTTGAGGGGACTGCAGCCTTTTTTTTGCAGTCACATTTACATGATGAGAAACAAAATCTTGTTGACATAAATTCTTTTTTTTTTTTAATGTCTGACACAATGGGAAAAGACAAAAACTGTTCATCTTTGCTATTTTTAAAAAAATGGTTATGATATTGTTGTGACATAAAAAAATCAGTAAGAGTTATCCAGGTATTTTACCGCAAAATAAAACCTATATTCTCCTGTTTTATGCAGATTATTGTTTTAACTTCGACTAGTTTTGGAAGAATAAAGTTTTTTAAAGTAATGTTTATGTGTTTTAAATCTTTAGGTATTGTTAGGCCAACTTGCTTTTATAAAAAGACAATTACTTGAACCAACTACATCAATGGGCTACAATGGGAAACAATGCACAACAAATACTATTTGAGCTGACTTAAATATTTGAATTACAAGATAAGTCAAATTTCCCTATAAAAATAATGGAAACTCACATGATTCGTTCCACAACCTAAAAATATTCATGTAAAATTAATCAAGACAAAATATGAAGTAAAAATAAAACAAATTAACCTGCACTTTACCTTTGATAAGAATCATGACAGAAGTAAGATGAGAGAGGGAAAGGGGAGAGAGGGGGCGACTGTGTAGGACAACTTTCACACACTTTCACACGCACCACACGTGCACGTGCACAAACACACACTGCAGGTGTTGTTGCTAAAAAAAAAAAACAGTCTCTATACCGAGACTAAGCATGGGAGACGATTACCCACAATCCCACAGCAGGAGAGAAGGAAGAACCATTGGTTCAGTTGTGATCACGTGAAGCTCAGCAGACATAGTGCATGCATACTACTCGTATTTCAAGGCCTTGCTTGATTATCCAAAGAAAATTAATTTAAAAAACTTTTTTTTTACATTTTAACCAAGTTATTCACAATCCAATGTTCCAATGTATTTTGTTTGGCCAGCAAATTTCTCTAGTAAACTAAAAAGCTGTGCAAATTGTTACTTGTTGCTTGCAACTTGTTTTTTTTTTTATGTTGAAGCGCCTTGCATCGGAGATCCCTATAAAGACTCGAAAAATGTGGATGTGTTTATTTTTGTTGTTTTTCTAAACTGTTCCTTAAAATTTCACCATATTACTAGATTAATTATTTATATGTCATAAAGCAACAGTGAACAGTGTGTATTCCTATTTAATCTATTTACATGTAAATAACTGTAAATACAGTTCTATCCAAAGTAACAGAACAGTGTACAGTCCAAGCACACAGCTAATGAATAGAGGATTTAGCCTTGCTATCTTTTTTTTCTGATAGATCGTTTCCCCAGTATTCTGATCATAAAAATGCATTTGGGTGAAAAAGAAAGGATAAAAGAGGAATGCCCAGATTACACTGTAGCAGATGACCTTCAAGGATAAACACTGACTTTGACTCAGGGGAATCATGTGACCAGAGATCTTAACCTTACAGCGATCACATTTTTAGGAATTATTACTGAAGGTGTTGATATGATTTAAAATAGTCAGAGCTCACAGTAGGACCCTGTGCCTAGGAGTCATGTGATCAGATTGTAATGTTCTTACCAACAGGGGTCAAAACAAAAGTGTCTCGGGCAGCAGCTGTAGTAAAAGTTACTATGGTGTCTGTTCAAATCCAACTGAATGCCCATCATACATATCCTTCATGAGCAACATATTGCATGGCATTCACTAATGTTTTGTTCTACGAAAGTGCTTTGGTCTAGTGTAAAGGTTTAAACCTCCATTTTAGCTACCTTAACAACAGCTAATGTTAAAAGTGATCTGTTATGCAAATGCTCTTTGTAGTCATTTTTAGACATTCAGATGGGTCTCCATTGTCTGTGCACATGAACAAATAAAATATGTGAAGAAAAAAACACTCTGCTTATTGTCCTTTTTTACATTTTTGTATTGACAGGGCCAAATACATTTTCCTCCCAATGTGACCTCATATAAGAAGCAGATCAGCTTTACTGTTCTCTGACGGGGCGTGGCTCAACAGGAGCTCATTTACACAGACACTGGAACAGCACATTTGGAAGAGGAGTGAAACAGAGAGAATTCATTATCTGAGTGGGATTTCATCTGGAGTATTAACACACAGACAAACACACACACACACACACACACACACACACACACACACACACACACACACAAACACATACACACATAATAAAGCAGTTATGTGGATAACACCAGATGTGTTAACACAAGCTCATCATGACTGGCAGAGATGACTCTAGCTGTGAACAAAGAAATGATGATCATACAGAGAATTTTAGAATTTTTGTGATTAGTGTATTAGTGTATTAGTGTATATCCTAATCACATAATCAATAAGACTCATCAAACAAAGAAGAGAAAATACTTTGTCCTGTGAAACACTACATTGCACCGGGACATATTTATTTGTCATTTTTTTTACCAAATTCATGTGGAGGACTAGGCTGACAAATCTAAAGTAGATGGAGTTTAAACACAGCAACAATATGGAACATAGAGACTTTAATGAGCCTGTGAAACAGCAGACAGCTCTTTTATATCAGGCTGGCTGTTTAACACATCACCAAATTTTCTGTAATTCACAATGATTATTAGCATGGCGATACTGGCATGCATTTTTGACCTGATGATAAATTTCTCACAGTATTCCATATGTACTCTGCTAAATGACTCAGCACATCTTCAGGCTGACCTGTGGGTGAGGCTGGATGAGAAATTGATGCAGCCGATGTGTTTGCTTTCTTCTGCCCGATATTGCACTGCTGCAGTGCTGCATGACAATTCACTGAAGTAGCACTGCATCTCCTGCCTTCCAGCCTTGGCTGTCAAAAGCTAGACTTTTTCTCGGTTAAGCAGCTTTTTATAGTTTTATAGTTTTTATAGTTTTATAGAATATTTTTATATTTTTAGTGTCATGTCAGACATGTCAGCTTGACGGTCAACTTGTTGATATTAGAATATATAGATATATGATAGTGTATATATATGATAGTGGAGTATTCTCTACATTAGCAATTAAACTTCATCTAAAAGGAAATAAATGTCATATAAAAAAAAGTCGTATAATATATAGTACAATGTCAAGTTTGTCATGTTAGTGAGACAGGGTGTGACACTGTTCACATGAGTACTACACAGGAAACACAAGGTCAGGTGTATCTCATCATGCCTACATATCTAGGGCAATGCTCTTTAGCTTATCTGCCTCAAAGAACAGTATGTGAAACAACGTGTTAACATGCCATCCACTGCTGTTCTCGCTCACACAGTGCAATGCCACTGACTACCACGGTTAAAATAATAAATTAGGTTTTAAATGTTTGAAATATTTGAAATATTAAATTAATATTTAACCTTCTTTTCACCCAATATCCTAATAGTTTTACTATACTGTTTACTTAAATTTATTTAATGCATTGTGTACTTAAATGTCTGTATTCATATGATTATGTTAAGAAATTCTGATGTGCTTGTTCTACTTGAGTTTATTCATCTGGTATGGTGCTGTATATGCACCGTTTCAACCCATCTATACAAACAGGATGGTAATGAAATTTAACTTAAGATTTTTTCCATAAACTTTACTTTGGTATTATTCATAATTTGATCATTCAGGATTCAGTAATGTTTCTGATGAAACAGGGCAACATTAAATATTAAGGAACTAAGAAATCAGGAGTCAGGAGCAGGGACAGAAGGACACCTGTTGTTGGCACGTCATAACCAGATCAGAGCAACCGAACCAGCCGTCACTGCCTGTAGGCATTTGAGTCCAATTTCATTTCCCTGTGAGCAACAAACAAATCACTTCCTCTGATTATTTCTTTTCATGTTTAAATGTAAAAAAAGAGAACAATTACCATTCTGCAAAACAACATTAATCAGCTTCAGCGGTCTCCAACAGATATAAATCAGCTGTAGCTCTGAGTGGAGTTTTGTGATGTTTTATATAATACATTAAAATGTCCTTTTCTCTTTGTTTCTGAACCATGGTGGCTTTGAAACCAGCAAGAGAAGATAATGAATCAAACAAGATCTAACCACACTTATAGTTTTCCTTCAGGCTGATCTGAAGTCAGCAGTGCACTAGAATCACCCGAGAACAATAGCTGCATGAAAGGAGGAAATTGTCTCTCATGAGAACATCATCAGTTGATGAAAAAATGTTTAATGTTCTCATATTCAGTATACACACGTGCTGCAAACTCAGTGGTACATGTCTACCGGTCTTTCTGTACGGCAGAACTTTCTGGCTAATTTATTAATACAAAGAAATAAAATTCTATAAGTTTGAGTATCTCACGTCATGTTTACACCAAGTTGTACTACTTTCATCGTCAGCCAAATAAATCCTCTGGGTTGATAATCGGAGAGTGAATCACAGATGAGAAAAGGTCAATCGGATTAAGATTTGTCATAAAACGACTGCAATGTGTTAAAACTAACTTGTACCATTTCACCGGTGTTATTTCAGCCATGAAAATAATAATCCCAGTAAGATTATTCAGTGTAGCTTTTCTAATTAATATCTTTTGGTGCAGATGTTTGCTTACATTGAGAAAGGTGCTTATTTTAAAGTAGATTATTAAAATATAACTTTTAACATATAACTGTTCATAACATTACTTTTACACAACAATTTTATTTCACTTAAGGTGCAGGTTAAACCTCAGGCAGATATCTAAGTACTGCAAAAGTTTCATTAAATACTGTCCAGCAGTCAATTTAAGACGCGCCCACAGTCTGATGCATGCGCAGTACACTGTCAAAACTGCACATAATGTCCCTTCTACTCAACATTTTGATTTCATCGTGGGCCAGTTTTGCGTGACAAAATCTGCCTGGACAGACAGACAGACATCTAAAAATTTTCAGAGACTGGTTTCGGGTCCTCCAATGTCTGAAACGTAATGATAAATGTGTGTATGCATTACTGCCAAACAGATAATTGTGTAAAACATTCAATTATGATTTGGACCTGTGAAATTATCTAATCACGGTAAGGAAGTTATGCAGGGGTGTCGATAATTTACTTAATTAAATATTTTTACAAAACACCCCAAACATGTGATCATCTGTGACATTTACTTACAGATAGCTTAGACAAATACATGTAGTGTGTGCATGTTTGTATGCATGTTTGTATGCATGTTTGTATGTATGTAATGCATCCACACACATCTGGTTTGAGATTATCATGGTGACATTATGACAGTAATAAAGCAGAATTAGGAGCAGTGTTAGATGATTAAATGAATTAAAGCCTCCGTGTGAGTATGAGAGGATCAGTAAACAATACAAGGTGCTGATGGTGAACGGCACAGGCAGCAAAGGATTGTGGGAGCTCAGAAACAGATAAACACCACTGCATGAGATGTCAAACCCAGTAAAATATCTACACGGGTCTATACAGGTGCACTGTGTTTATGAGGGTAATCCAAACCCCCTGAGTCCCTGTAACAGTCCCGGATAAAGAGCCTCCTGTTACTCACCGGAACTGCCCAGCTCATGGACATGGCTGTGTCGGGTTTGTTGCTCTTCACGCGCGCCTCCGGAGAGCCCTGTGCGCAGAGGGGGAGGAGGTGGGGGAGGCCGCCGGGATCAGCGCGCGCTCCGCACGGTGCCGCAGCCGGAGATGCTCCTGCCTGTGCGCGCTCCACCGAGTGACTCCGCTCCGCTCTGTGTGCTCGGGCTCGGGCTGGGGGTGAGCTGTGGGTGAGAGAAGCCCTGCGCTTGGTGTTAGTGCTGTAATTCCCATAGCGATGATGTAGCCGGTGACTGTTGCCTCCTCCGCTCGGTCTCGCCCGTGCTCTTCTGCAAAGCGGGTGGGCTCTGGAGACACACGTCACCACCGAAACTCGACACGATAACGCTTTAATTCCACACGGCAACAGCGCCCCGCAGAGGACACACACGCACAGTAACAAACTACAGAGGAAACACACACACGCATGGTAACAGCATACTATAGAGGACACACACGGTAACAGCACACTACAGAGGACACACACACACACACACACAGTAACAGCATACTACAGAGTACACACACACACACACACACACACGGTAATAACTCACCACAGAGGGAACACACACACGGTATCAGCACACTACAGAGGACACACACACACACACACGGTAACAGCATACTACAGAGCACACACACACACACACGGTAATAACTCACCACAGAGGGAACACACACACGGTATCAGCACACTACAGAGGACACACACACACACACACACACACACACACGGTAACAGCATACTACAGAGCACACACACACACGGTAATAACTCACCACAGAGGGAACACACACACGGTATCAGCACACTACAGAGGACATACACACACACACGGTAACAGCATACTACAGAGGACACACACACACACACACACACACGGTAATAACTCACCACAGAGGGAAACACACACGGTAACAGCATACTACAGAAGACACAGGCACACACACACACACACACACACACACGGTAAAAACGCACTATAGAGGACACACACACACGGTAATAACACACTACAGACACACTCACACGCGGTAATAACGCACTACAAAGGACACACGCACGCACTCACACGCGGTAATAGCGCACTACAGAGGGCACACACGTGCATTTACTATACCTAGTTGCAAGTTGGAGAATACTAAGGGAACTTCTGATTGGACCGATAAACACACACACAAACACAGATACACAAACTCAGATGAACACCAATGTAGCAATTTCGCACACAGATCTGCACAATTGTTTTTTTACACTATATTGTACTGCTGGTATTTGCACAAGAACTGTTTATTTGCTGGGCAGCAGAGTGGCTTAGTGGTTAGCACTGTGGCCTCGCACCTCCAGGGTCTGGGTTGGTTTCTGGGGTCTGTGTGTGTGAAGTTTGCATGTTCTTCTGCTTGGTCCGGTTTCTTCCCACAGATCAAAGACATGCCGATTAGGCTAATTGGCGTTCCCAAATTGCCCGTAGTGAGTGTATGTGTGTGCCCTGCAATGGGTTGTTACCCTATCCCCCTTGTGTCTGTTTTGGCAGATAGAGAAGACACAGCAGTATGAAGCTGATCTTTTGAAAGTGAAACATGCTTTGTACTTTATATGGCAGGGATGCATCATATTTTTTGGGATGCATAAAAATGTATAACACATGTGTTGGCGAATAATTCTGTACTGAAATAGACTTATATATTGTTGAAGTAACATTATATGTACAATTAAAGTTAACATATAATCACGCAAACATGAAAAATGCATTCTATACTCAGCGCAAGATCCCACTAGTAGCAGCATAGATTTATGGGCGTTCCGCGAAATTAGAGAAAGATACGGAAACTTTTGTTTGCACATGCGCAGTGAGTGTACTGTATATAGGACGGATTCACAGGATGAATTTATAGAACAACGGCTGAAGGTTTTTTCCCACTATGCCGCCTGACCTGATTGGTGAAACAGTTAGGTGATAGATCTACCAGCTGCATGTGTAGAATAAATGGTTAGAAAAGTAACGAGTTGAGTGTAGCCGTAAGAGTAAGAGAAGCATTTCTTCTTCACAAATCTACTCAAGTAAAAGTAAAAAGTATGGTGCAGTAAAACTACTCGCAGAAGTGCATTTTTTCCAAAAAGTTACTCAAGTAATTGTAACGGAGTAAATGTAATTCGTTACTACCCACCTCTGCTGGTGGGTGCTACATTGTCACGGCATACTGTATTGTGTCATGTTTGTTACTGTTTGCATATTCGCATAAGTGCATTTTATGTTGTCTTTTTGTATTGCTCTTAGGTAGTTTTTGCTCATTTACGGTGTTAATGTATGTTGTATGTAGCACCTTGGTCCTGGAGGAACACGGCAGCAGTCCCTACAGAGGACACACATGGCAGCAGGGCAATACAGAGGACACACATGGCAGCAGTACATTACAGAGGACACACACGGCAGCAGTGCACTACAGAGGACACACACGGCAGCAGTGGTCTAAAGACGACACACACGGCAGCAGTGCACTACAGAGGACACACACGGCAGCAGTGGTCTAAAGACGACACACACGGCAGCAGTGCACTACAGAGGACACACATGGCAGCAGTGCATTATAGAGGACACACACAGCAGCAGTGCACTACAGAGGACACACACGGCAGCAGTGCACTACAGAGGACACATGGCAGCAGTGGTCTAAAGACGACACACACGGCAGCAGTGCACTACAGAGGACACACACGGCAGCAGTGCACTACAGAGGACACACACAGCAGAAAGAAGCTGCTGTGTTTATTAGTTTGTTGACACTCACAAAGTGTGTCTATGTATAGATATAGATTCATCTCTATAATGAGGAAGCTGTGCTTGGTTGGTTTCCTCCGGTTACTCCAATTTCCTCCCACACTTCAAAGACATTCAGATTAGGCTAAATAGTGTACCGAAATTGCCCGTCGAGCTGGCAACCCGACCCCATAAATAACTGCCACAAAAACTATGGCTATATCTCCGGGGTGGGGAGTATCCATTGGCAATTTGACTCAACTGGAGACCTCTTTACAACTGCGACTGTAACAATACACTCCAGTCACGACTTTAAGTCTTCATTCATGAGAAGTTTTAGTGCATGTCATCTATCTATCTATCTATCTATCTATCTATCTATCTATCTATCTATCTATCTATCTCTCTCTGTCTCTCCCTATATATATTTCAGTATATATATGTTCAGTTCCAACAGCATGCTCGTAAGTCGGATTTGTTCATATGTTGGACAATGTGAGTCTTATATCTACTATGTGAGCAGTCTTATGTAACACAAATATACAATATAAAGCATACCAATCCACGAGACTAAATCTGTCCCCTTTCCCAAAAACCATAACTGCAACTATGGAAATTAATATCACAGTGAGATATTGTCTCTGCGCATTTAAATCATGAGGGGAATCCCAGATGCCATTTTGTCTCAGTGCGAATTTCCCCACAAGAAATAATGGAAACACCAATGATTCTATAACCTTAAAATATAGAAAATATACGGTAAACATAAAACCAATTAGCCTGCACTTTACCTTTATATATCATCACTTAACCTTCGATATCCTCACTGCTGCTGTGTCACCTGATCTTAGCCCTCAGGCAGTGGCTCTAGTGTGTATGGTGCCCTGGGGAATCTCCCATTCGGTGTCCCAAACAAAAACTTTCCTTGACTTTGCGAACATTATGGCATAAAACACTCGATATGAAATTATACTAAGTATTTTGTTTTTGTCTTATTCTGTAAGCTAGTGGCACAGCAAGGCAGGGTAAACATAAGGTACACTCACCTATATGAGGGACAGTCATAAAATTGTTATTATTGCTAAGAAAAAATTATGTAATGAAAACGAATGTTGGTCATGAGCTTAGTCCTTGTCCTGAGTTTAGTCCAAGTTCTCCACCTAAGGCGACACGCTTCTCCAATAAATCGCTGTGAAAAGGAGGCTTCTTCAAAACTTCAAAAAAGTCTTTTATTCCAGAGACATAATTTGGGCAAATATTTCCGAATTTTATAATATGAAGTATATGACCGCCCCTCGTATTAGAACAAAAACATATTATAAAAATTTAACAGCTGTAAACCTTTTTTCCACCTTTTTTCAATGCCGCCCCAATATGGTTTGACACAGAACAAGACTTTTAATTTTACTGGACGAGAAAACTATTCTGGACCCAATTAGATTCACAATACCAAATTTATGATTCCATTTATGAGCCTGGCTTGATTTACGTTACCAGCAATACGGTTTGATTTATTTCAATAATTCATGATTCAATTCACCATATTAGCTCAACAATTTGATTCACAGTACTGTCTAAACTATATGATAACATAAATAATAATATGATAACAGCTTCACAATTTAATTCACCATTAAATCTTCATGATTCAATTTAATACTATTCACATCATCAGCATCACAATATTGGCTTCAATTTGGTTCAGTTCATATTGGCATCACGCTACCGGCTTTCTGATCATTCACCATACTGAGTCACTCACTCTCGCTCTATACTACTTTATCCTGTAGACGGGCTCGCGGAGGGCCTGGAGCCTATCCCAGGAGACTTGGGGAATGAGGCAGTGTACACCCTGGACAGGGTGCCTAATCTGCATGTCTTTTGTCTGTGGGAGGAAACTGGAGGAGGAAAGCCACAAAGAACGGGGAAAACAATCTTGATGCACACAGACACAAGGCGGCAATCGAACCCAGAACCCGGAGGTGCAAGGTGACTGTGCTAACTACTTAGCCCATAGTCTTGCTGCCACAACACTGACTTCATGACTTAATTTAAAAATGCACTGACTCTATAAAAAAAATTTTAAAGTTTAAAAAACTTTTAAAAAGTTTTGAAGATTTAATCAAAATATACTACAGGTCCAACCTAACTTTAAAATACATGAAATGTTGATTGAAACATTGGGGGGAAATGATTAATTGAAACATAGTGAGTGTTGCAGCAGCTCCTAAGGTGTTATTTTAACCAGAAATAGAGCTCAGAAGGCTAAAATGCCTATGTTCTGTAGCCTCCAGGAATTACTGCTTTTTTTTTTCTTTTTCTTTTTTTTTTCTTTTTTTTTTATTTTAGAAAGTCTATTCTTTTGGCTTGGCTCAGCAATAAGAGCCAGCTTGTTCGGCTTCCAAACAGCATTCATTGAGTTCTACTTCTAGTGTTTGTAAATTAGACCTGTGATTTGTATGTGTGAGTTGATATCACTTTTTCTTTGTAATTACACTAAACTATAGACACTAGAGAATATCTTTATTTACATTATGTTTGGTATAAAATTATTACTGTAGAAACATCTGACACTATTACATATGTCTAAAGAATGTTTGTCTTTATGTAATTATGTATTTATAGTGTATGTATGTAAGAATTTATACTGAACATATAAATTAATAAATAATTTTCTTAATTATAACTAACTACAAATAAAGTGCACCTGGCTATGGTGTGCAATTCTAATGTTACTGAGATGTTCATTTTATATATAGTAATGTGGCGAAAAGATTACCTACTGTATCACTCTGTGGTGCATTAACAACCACAACAACAAAAAAAGAAACTCCTGATCGTTCATTGGGAAAGAGCAGACTCGTTCAAAATCAGCCCTGCTGTCCTGATAACTGTATATCACTGTGGTAGAGGGTCAGTTGATTGCAAGCTAATTCAGAGGTCCTTTTAATTGTTAAAGCATAGTCATGTAATCAAAAAACATTTGACTTGCAGAGCTTTACAGTCCTGTGCTCACATTTATTTTATTTTTATGCTTCAAGCGCTCCTATCTAGGGCAATGGGACCACTTTGTTACAAACATCAAACATTTTATCTTTTGCCTTTCCTGAAATCACAGTAATGCTAGCCTTGGAATCCTGTTATAATTAGAAAAGCTGAACATGATCTCTGTAACATAATGTACTTATGCAGTATGGCATTTAGAGAACTCTGCAGGAACAGGGTAAGACACTGTGTCCTTGACTAATACATAACAATAGCCCTGTATTGTTGAAAGGGTGGGTGGGAACGCACACTGCTGCTTGTCCTGCCCTATTCACAGTCATGTGATATACCAGCCAAGCCACACACTCCCCACCCAGTCCCTTGCTAGTTGAAAAAAATCTCTGCAAATCCATTCAGAAAATTACTGGGTGCGAAAGGAGTAACCATCACCACTGTTTATGCTTTTGGCTCCTTTGTTGAAGGTTATATTAAAAAAAATTGTGTATATGTCAGCTTGTATACTGGGCCTAAGTACTGACCAGCACTCAGCACACTGCAAAGACATCGGGGGAACTGCCTGCATTCTGCCAGAAAGACCTGGCTCTTCAGAGCACCAATAAATCTAACTCTGGCTTATTCTATTCTGTCGACTGGGGCAACACATTTCGGAAATGTAGTCCTCAACCAGGCTCCAGACAAAGTGAGAGTGTTGGTTTGGTGGCATTGAACATGTTGTTGGACATCTCTATTTATATCCCATATTTTCTATACTGTACATCTTGGTACACCTAGGCTGTCTTATATTCCTTATATTGTATACATATTTTTCTACATTTGCACCCAGGTTTTTCTTATTTTCTTATATATATTTTTTATTTTTTATTTTCTTATATTGTTCTTATTTTTCTTATTGGATATTGTATATTTTTACTGTACATATATTTAATTATTTTATTCTTAGTTTAATCTATTTCTACTTTCTTTGTTATATTCATTTCATGTAAATAGTCTTAAATAGTCTTTATTCTAAGGTCACGGGCAGTCGCCTAAGCATTTCACTGCATATCGTACTGTGTATGACTTTGCATGTGACAAATAAAATTTGAATTTGAATTTGTTCAGTGGTATTGGACAGAACTGCTCCTTTGTCAGCAAATCTATAACCTCCTGCTTGCTGTGGATCAGATATCAACCAAAACCTTTAAATGAATGTGAATGGACAGTCCCATTCCTTCAGCATCATTAACCCATTTTTACAGAGGAACTATCGAGAGCATCCTGAGCATCTGCATCACTGTGTGATTTGGGAATTGTGCCATCTTACAAAACTCTGCAGTGCATAGTGAGGACAGCCGAAAGGATCATCAGGGTTACTCCTCCCTCTATCACAGACATCTACACCACATGCTGCATCTACAAAGCCACCAGCATTGTGGCTGATCATACACACCCCTCACACTCACTCATCACCCTCCTGCCATCTGGAAAAAGGTACCGAAGCATTCGGGCCCTCACATCCAGACTGTGCAACAGCTTCTACTCACATGCCATCCGTCTCCTCAACAAGAAAGGACTGGACTGATACACACACGCACAATCACTCAGATCAACACAATAACCTTAATACAATAGGGCTGGAAAGACACACATACACACTCAGAAGAACATCATCTAGCAATTTCACAAACCATCCTGCAATTGCTTTTTTTGCACAATATTTACCAGCTGTTATTTGCACAATAACCTTTTTTTTATCAGTGTTGCTACTTAATAAGATATACTGTTTATTATTATTATTATTATTATTATTATTATTATTATTATTATTATTATTATTCATCTATTATCTCACAGACAATTTATTTGCACTACCTCAACTCATCCAATTAGGTTTTTGTCTTGAGTAGGTTTGTTCATTTATGTTGTTAATTTGTTGTATGTAGCACTTTGGTCCAGGAGGAACATTGTTTTGTTTTACTGTATACTGAACTGTATATGGTTGAAATGACAATAAAAGCATACTTGACTTGACTCTCCTGTGGATTCATCAATGAATTCATTCAGGTACCACACAACCTGTTCAATGACAGACAGCCGGATGATACAGCTGCCTCTTTCTTTTTTCAACAGGCCACTGAGAATATCAGACAGTGATACATCACTTTGGCCATTGATGAATACAGTACTGAACCTGTGCTATGAAACATATCAAATAAATTCTCAGCGCCATCCTGGGTGTCATCCTGGCAAGGAAGAGGAGGCTCATTTGAGAAGAGATGGGAGAGGAGGAAAACACCAAAGAGTCACTTTGACAAAAATCACATGTTGTTATGCTTACATTTAATGTTGCAATGGTTTAAAAAAGAGAAATAATCACTAGGGGGTGAATACTTAAGGAATCCTTGTATTGTGTATATTTTGCACATTATTTACAATATTTATATTTTCATTAGTCATGGTGAGCATTAGACATGGGATTGAAGAGTCAGCTCCTTATGGTCATGATGGCGGTCTGGGCATCTGGTGAATGCATGCCCAGAGGAACTAAAGCTGAGAACTAAGGGGGAAAACCCTCACATGCAGCTTCGCTGTGTTAATGGGTTAGTGACTCAGTGAAGCACAGATATTTAACCCTAGCTGAAATGTGGCATTAATTTGACATTTGGTGTTTTCTGCCATTTTACATCTTTAAATAAACTGGTAAAGAGATGAACTTCTATGTATTTTTAATCAACTCAGTGCAGTACAATGTGTGGAGCGATTTGATGTTTGAATCAGAATCAGAATCATGGTCAATTTGAAAGAGGTCCAGCATTTCTCTGTGGAAAGAGAAGAACCCTCCATCTTGTAGCATCATACTCAAGGACTTGAGGCTGGAATTGGCGCCAAATAGGCTTCAACAACAACAACAACAACAAAAAATCGTTTCTCATGGTCTGAGAGTTCTCCAGGTGCCTTTTAGGAAACTCCAGGTGGCTGTCATGTGCCTTTTACTGAGGAGTGGCTTCCGTCTGGCCACTCTACCATACAGGCCTGATTGGTGAAGTGCTGCAGAGATGGTTGTTTTTCTGGAAGGTTCTCCTCTCTCCACAGGGAAATGCTGGACCTCTTTGAACCGCCAGGTTCTTGGTCACCTCTCTGTCCCTCCTGAGCTCAATTTTGAGTGTCATGGCAAAAGCTGTGAATACTTATGTGATTTTTTCTTTCTTTCTTTCTTTCTTTCTTTCTTTCTTTCTTTCTTTCTTTTTTTTTTTTACTACATTTTAAAAGATTTCCAGCAAACTTCTTTCATGTTGTCATTGTGGGGTATTGTTTGTAGAATTCTAAGGAAAATAAAGAATTTAATCCATTTTGGAATAAGGCAGTAACATAGCAAAATGTGGAAAAAGTGAAGCGCTGTAAATACTTTCTGGATGCACTGTAAAGTGAGTGTACAAGGTAGAGCAAGTAGCCCTGTGTGTGACAAATATACTTTAATAAGGGATATAATTTAATAAGGAAGTTTGTTGGAGGCATGGTGGTGCTTTTGCACAATATACAGTACCAGATGTTCGATTTGTACAAATTACAATAATTTACAGAGTTCTGTAGAACCTGCCGGAAGGGAGAAGGTGAAAAAATATTGTGTCCTGGGTGTAAGGGGTCTTTAGAGATTTTTCCTGCTCGTTTCCAGAGTTCTTGCAAAGTCATAGAAAGGGGCAGGGGTGCTCAAATGATTGTTTCTGCAGATTTTACTGTTTTCTGCAATCTGTTCCTGTCCTGTTTTATGGCTGCTCCAAACCACACAGTGATGGGTATGCACAGGACAGAGTTGATGTTGCATTCCCATTTCAGGTCATGGGAAATGGTAGTTCCCAAAAACTTGAAAGACTCTAAGACACAGGATTGTTGCATATTGTGAGGGGAAGTAATAATGTTGAAGGCCCTCTCCTAAAGTCCACTGTTATTTCCACAGTTTTTAGTTGTTTTCCACAGTTTTTCAGCTCTAGGTTGTTCTGACTGCACCAGAGCACCAGGCGTTCCACCTCCTGCCGATATGAGGGCTCGTCGCCATATAGTGAAACTGTTTCATCCGACAATGACGGGCTTACTGAGCCTTAGCACAGCATATGTACTGTGCATAAGTAAATGTTTATTTTTGTTAGTAGTCAGTAGCAGCAATCACATCTGTTTACCCATCATCTATTAAGTGGAGTGAAGACACAATGCCAGGGTTACATTACATTTTAAATGCCACATAACCATACCATTGTACTCTGATCATATTACATCCATGTCCTTTAGATGTGTTCTATTATTGTTTGTATTTTACACAATAGTGTATTTTTGAAATTGTAGGTTTGTGCTTGCTTTTTGTTTGTATCCATGTCTATATATTCGTACAATAAAAAACTGATCCTAATGAAATGATATAGTGACCTCTGCTGGACAACAAGTTTCTTGACCATTACTCCTAACAAAGACTCTGTCGTCTTAATAATAGGATAATCACCTTGTCACCAAGGACACGTTCCATTGTAATGCTCTATATATGTTATTAACTGTAATCAGCATACACCTGTCATAAGCAAGTGATCCTTGTTAACTCCAAATAAACAGCAGTTTTTAAATGAGCTTTATGGATATCTGGCAGGCGCTGGCCACTCCGTGCATGTAAAAAAATCTCTTATATTCTTCACCTGACTGTGCTGTGAGATGGATTGGCTGAATGGAACTATTTCTCACCAGAAAACACCAGACCTGTATAAAGGTCTGTAATTCCTGTATGGTGTGATGACGAGGCCAGAGTGAAACATTTAGGCACAATTCTAACAGCTAAAAAGGCTTATAACTTGTAGATAACTATACCCACAGTGAAGCATGGTTGTGGCAGCATCATGCTACAGAGCTGCTTCTCTCCAGCCAGTACTGGCTCACTAGTCAAGGCAGGAGGATGATTTACAGCGCTACATATTAAAACACAAAACCTGCAGGTGCCAGTTAGGATGAAGAAAAAGCCCAATAATGATGCAAAAGACAAATTCAAGTCAACAAAGAAGATTAACATGTAGCAGTGGTCCAGTCTACAACCTGGGCTGTGACGTGAAGAAGGCATGGAAGATCCCTTTGCAGATCCGGAATGTTTTTGCAAGGAGGAGTGAAACACACTTACACATACTGTAAACACTGAGGACTGAGTTACAGATAAAAGCTGCCTTACCAAAGTATCAGATGAAACGTAAGGGGTGTGTAAACTAATGCATATGATTGCTGTAAAATATTAAAGGGTGAAAATGATCTGCTATCTGTTTAAAAGCACAGGTACACACTTTACATGACTAAGAGACTCCAGGTCTTGTTATTTCTTCAGATATCTTGCATGAATTTACCTTCCATCACTAATTCACTCTCACTGAAGGACAGCTGAGAAGGTCACATACAGCACATACACTGTATCCACAACGTTATCGGCACCTCACAACCGCCCCAAAGACAACTGGAAAAAAAGGTAATTAAGCCTTTAGGCCCACATGGTCAGACTATGTAACAATTTCATGCTACATATTGTCAAACTCCTGATTAACCAGGGACGGCATTCACATCAGGAACAAACACATAGTCAAATAAAACCACACAAAAACATTTAAAACAAACTGTACATTTCCTCCTGCTAAAAAATAAAACGTTGTACTGTATCATATCAGCTGCGCATTACTGCTGCATGAAAGTCAGCTTTACACTTGAAATTATTATTATTATTATACTGTCATTTCTTCTTACACAGTCTTGACTCTTAGCCTGTGTTACTCTTTGACCTTGTCTCTACCTATTGTTCTGTTTTTAATAGTAAATCACACTGTTTGCACACAGGCACTCTTTATGTCATCCTTTGTGTAAGTCTATGTCAGGTCGGTGTAATCTCGTGTCATTTTTTCTTGTGTTACGTAGCACCGTGGTCCTAGGAGAACGTAGCTTCGTGTCGCTGTGCTCCGTATCAGCTGTTGAGAATGATGATAAATGCCTGACTCACACTCCTGATAAATGCCTACTGCACTCCTGTAAAATATATTCTTTTTCAATAATAACTTTAAGATTGTTATTTTCAAAACAAGAAAACTTTAGTGACTGCATTCTGCTCTTTAATCAGTAACAGTGTTGGTCTGATTAGTTCATATAGGAAAATTTTATGAAATTGCTTCTGTGCTCATGATTACTTTAAAAACTTTATTTTAAAATGAATGATTAACCTAAATTAAATCTATTTAGGGTAACATGGTTACACTTTCATCGATCAGTCAGTATCACAATGTCACGAGATGAAAGTACAGAAAAAAAGACAAAGAACTTTTCTTCTTCCTTCTTCCTGATCTTCAGGAAATTAGGATGATGTAACTTCCTGTTGAGCATGCAAGATGTGGAATGTTCCAAATACTTCATAGGATTCATGTTACTGTATGACCCATGGAAAAAGCGTTTTATGGATTCAAGATTTACACTTAAATCCAAAAATATAAGTATTTGGCATATTTTAATTATTCTATTTAAAAGTGAAATGTGCTTAGACGAAAAGGGCTGAAGATATTATTGAAATCCTTTTAAGTTGTTTATATGAAACATGCACATGAGGTGCTGTGATGATTTCAAGCTGGCTTTCGTCTTCAAATCCCGTTTATATTTGTAAATGTAACGTCAGTGGGATATAAGCTGCCACTACGCTCATGCGCTCGACTTGGCATCTCGACTCTCACGCCATCTGCATGATTCTTCACCTTTCAGGCCTTTCAGTGAGGAAGGAAGGAATTACAGGAATTACTGAGGTCATGCCCTCTGACTGTACAAAATAATAAACTGCACAGGGTCCTCTATACAATAAAAAAAGCTGTTTGATCACAATGCACATGAACAAATTGTTCTAAACATCATTGCATACTGGATAAGGAAGAGTACAAGTGTTTGATTAGAACAATTTCAGAATACTGTCAACAGCTTGAAAATCAAATTTCATGCAAAGTAGTTTAGCTGCGTGGATGGGAGGAGAGCAGAAGCTCTGTGGAACAATACTCCTATTTTACTGGCTGTGTTTTAGCTCTGGTAGAACTATTCCTATATATTATTATTATTATTATTGTTATTATTATTATTATTATTATAAATTATTTACACAATAGAAAGCTCACTCAAGAGAGGAGGAAGGTTTTAATTTTTTTTTTCAACTTAACTGTTGACTGAAATAGGTCGGTGAGGATAAATGGTCAGAAGACATCTATCTATCTATCTATCTATCTATCTATCTATCTATCTATCTATCTATCTATCTATCTATCTATCTATCTATCTGTGATCAATTGTATGTTTATTTGAAGAGCTACAGTTGTAATTTATTCCCCTCACTCGACAACGCCATCACATGCTCCTACAAAACCAGGCACATTTTTGATGCTCTTAAAGAGACTGGTTTCTCTGAAACAATTGTTGTTAGTCTTTTAGTTGCTCCGATTGAGGGGTCACCACAGCCGACCATCCGATCTGCACCCAGCTTCGCAAACGTTTTTACGCCTTCCTGATGCACGTGATCCCATTTTATCCGGTCTTGGGTCTGACACTACATCCAGTGGCTGATATTTGGGTGAGAATCAAACCAAGGCCTCCAACATGACAGGCAAGATCACTGTGCCACCAATGCCCACTTACTTATTAAAACAATGAGAACATTTAAAAGAAAGAAACAGTCGATCATTTATGTCATAATGTACTACAGAGTATTATATGTATATATCATATTTTTTGTATATAATATCCTCATGTTTGGTTTTAAAAAATCACTGTTTAGGTGTTAAAAGTAATAATACCTCCTAACCTTAACCCTAACCCTTAGATATCTAAGGACATAATTGTTCCTAACTTCACTTCTACTGAACATTTTGAATTTAGAGCATAACACTGGGCTCTCAGTTCAGGTATATACTCACCTAAAGGATTATTAGGAACACCATACTAATACGGTGTTTGACCCCCTTTCGCCTTCAGAACTGCCTTAATTCTACATGGCATTGATTCAAAAAGGTGCTGAAAGCATTCTTTAGAAACGTTGGCCCATATTGATAGGATAGCATCTTGCAGTTGATGGAGATTTGTGGGATACACATCCAGGGCATGAAGCTCCTGTTCCACCACATCCCAAAGATGCTCTATTGGGTTGAAATCTGGTGACTGTGTGGGGCCATTTTAGTACAGTGAACTCATTGTCATGTTCAAGAAACCAATTTGAAATGATTGAGGATGGGTACATGGTGGTCATAAAGGGATGGACATGGTCAGAAACAATGCTCAGGTAGGCCGTGGCATTTAAACAATGCCCAATTGGCACTAAAGGGCCTAAAGTGTGCCAAGAAAAGATCCCCCACATCATTACACCACCACCACCAGCCTGCACAGTGGTAACACGCCAAATTCTAACTCTACCATTTGAATGTCTCAACAGAAATCGAGACTCATCAGACCAGGCAACATTTTTTCAGTCTGCAACTGTCCAATTTTGGTGAGCTCGTACAAATTGTAGCCCCTTTTTCCTATTTGTAGTGGAGATGAGTGGTACCCGGTGGGGTCTTCTGCTGTTGTAGCCCATCTGCCTCAAGGTTGTGCATGTTGTGGCTTCACAAATGCTTTGCTGCATACCTTGGTTGTAACGAGTGGTTATTTCAGTCAAAGTTGCTCTTCTATCAGCTTGAATCAGTCGGCCCATTCTCTTCTGACCTCTAGCATCAACAAGGCATTTTCGCCCACAGGACTGCCGCATACTGGATGTTTTTTCCTTTTCACACTATTCTTTGTAAACCCTAGAAATGGTTGTGCGTGAAAATCCCAGTAACTGAGCAGATTGTGAAATACTCCGGCTCGTCTGGCACCAACAACCATACCACGCTCAAAATTGCTTAAATCACCTTTCTTTCCCATTCTGACATTCAGTTAGGAGTTCAGGAGATTGTCTTGACCAGGACCACAGCCCTAAATGCATTGAAGCAACTGCCATGTGATTGGTTGATTAGATAATTGCATTAATGAGAAATTGAACAGGTGTTCCTAATAATCCTTTAGGTGAGTGTATCACACCCCACCTCGGACTGCTGTGGAAATGTTTGCTCAAACAACCAGTGTTTTTCAACTCATAGTGGTGCTTTTTATTTGCACCACCGTTTCGGAACATATGAGATAAACTGGTTTTAATCTTCCGGCAGGAAGAATAAACATACATTGATCTGGAGTAAGCCAGTCGCGCTTTATATTGGATTCATTACGGTCGTTTCTGTGTCTTCCGCGTATTATGTCTATACACGGTAAACTATTGCGTTGATCGCCTCTTAAGTGCCGCGTTTAGCCACGCCCACCCCAAGCGTAAACTAGTAAAAAAGCGCTAGATGCTGTGACAATCTAGCACATAATTGCTTACAACTAATTATTAATACAATAAAATATTTAAACAATAAAACATTAAAATAATTGTAAAATACAAATAATTGAATAAAACCCGATTCTGATTCTGAACTTCAATTCTACTCAACATTTTGATTTCATTCATGATGAAGATTTAACTTCAGTCAAAGGTAGTGGCAAAGTTTAATTAAATTCTGTCAGACAGACATACAGACAGAAATCTTCCTGAGACTGGTTTCAGGTCCCATGTATAAAACGTAAAGATATTGAAAGAGCGAGTTCTGACCAATGTACAGACAAAACCTTTCTTTTATTAATTTATATATATGATATGTCCAGTGTATAATATTCATTAATGAGCAATGTTTAGGGGTTTTATGTGTTTTTATACGTTTTTGACGAGCGCCCCTAGCGTCCATGTGTTTGTGCGTTGTTGTGAAAATTATATCCTTTATTTTATTTATTTATTTTCTGTTGTTGTGGAGACTCCACAGAGTCCCACCGTGTGTGTGTGTGTGTGTGCGCGCGCGTGTCTGTTTCTCAGTCTCGCGCGATTCCGCGGAGTTTCCTCGCGCCAGTAGTTTCAGGGAAACCCAAGAAAGGTGGAGACTTCGGGATAACTTCCTGCACTGTACACGTAAAACACACACACACACACCTCAGGACTCCAGCTTGGCTCGGAAACACTCTACAAGTCTTCGTGGAGGGCAAAACCCCGAATGGATTTATTTCGCTAATATTAACAACAGCTACCAGAACAACAGTACAGAACTCCGCGTTACATTAACCCCCCCTCTCTCTCACACACACACTCACTGCTAGCATCCAGGCTGCTAGCTAACGTCGGCTTAAAGGACGTGAAGGCGCTCGCGCATCACAGGGGCAGTATGGGTAAGTACTGAATTCTCTGAGTGTGTGTGTGTGTGCGCGCGGGATGTGTGTGTGTGTGTGTGTCTGTGTGTGTGTGTGTTAGTTACAAAACGTCAGTGTGTAACTGGCTAGGCTTGTCTTGACCAGAACATTCCTGAGTCCTGGCTTTACTGCGGGATTACACAACACACACACACACACACACACACACACACACACACACACACACACACACACACACACACATCAGGGGAAAGAAAAAGTCAGAAATGAGAAAAATGAAGTACAGTGACCTCTCTCTCTCTGTGTCTCCTGAGTCTACACTCACCATGAGTGAGGGAGCAGTGACCCGGTCCTCAGTACTACTCACAACTCTCAGCCTCCTTGCCCCAGGCGGCTCGTTGCTGTTCGCAGTCCCTGAGTCCAGATGGAGCAGACGGCTTCACCTCTGTAGCAGGAGTTTGGTGATCTCTCTTCCTACTTGGATACAGGTCACAGCGCTCGGTGTAGTTCTGGTGGTGTAGGGAAGGATTCTGCTGTTGTTGTTGTCGTCCCCCATGCTGTAATACCTTTATCACTTTAAGTTCCACTTGACACAGAACGCTTTACTAGCAGATGTTAGCCTAGTGCTCATGCAGACCGGGAAATCATCCTGATCCAAGATTCCAGCTGACCTCTTCACATGGATGCTGATCCGATACGGAACATACTCACTTCCTCAAAGCGTTTATTCAGGATATAACTTTTATTATTTTTGTATAATGGATAAGAAAATTGAAAAATGTTTTTTTTTTCTTTTTTTTGCCAAAAAGAAGATGACTAAAATGCATGTGTGGGAACAATATTTGCATTTTCACTCTTCTTCCTAATTACGCACAAACACACTGCATCTGCGCTTGTGCGAGAGGACCTTTACAGCTTACTGAGCTACACTACAGCTAAACTTCACGCTGGAAACGCGTAACCCTCACCTACCATGTGTGCAGAAAGAAGATATGTATTCCACCAGGAGAGAAATGCTCAGATTACATCTTTACGTGGCGAATATTTACCCATTAAACACCTAGTCAGAGATTTATACCCCCATCTCATTCCTCCTGATCAGATCAGAATGCTTACTCTGAGGTGTTTACATGATGCGTTTGAGATTCTTCCATGTAATATTCCATATAATAAAGCAGCTGTGTAGGAAACTGTGTGTATAGATAGGGCGAAGTGACAAATCTCATGAGAAGACGTCAATTCAAACACCAGCCGAGTGAGTGTTTGTGATCACAGCAGCTATCTTTAGGTGCAGCTGAGATTATACGCTAAAGACCTAAGAAGGAAGAGTTTAAGGCAGGAATGTCATCGGCAGCAGAGAGCTTTCAGAGTTTCATGTCTGCAGGTTTCTGTTTGCGGTAGGTCAAACAGCAGGTCTGACAAGATTGTGTTTTTACACCCTCTGCTGTATCAGAGAGTGTAAATGTGCAAGATTACACAAGAACAGTGCACAAAAATTATGTGAACGTTCGACAAATCAACTTGTACAGTATGAATCAAACAGTCCATATGTGAAAACGCCCTCACTCGCATCTGGTGGCATATTATCATATCCACTTTGCTAACTGCCTTCTAGACATAAACAGAGAAATGCCACAGAACCATGAGCTCTGTATCGAGCCGGGGTGCATGGTCCAGATTCTCAGGTAGGGTTTTGTAGGAGGATCCATGTGGTTTTGATTGAGTGATTCATGATGCGGTTCTGAGGCGGATCTCTGCACAGGCTAAGGGTTTTCCAGTAATAACACACAGGTTATGGAACTTGATGGAGGATTTACTGATCTCACTTCGAGTGTGCTGATGCTTTCAGAGCCGACTGCATGTTTGCGTGAGTTGGTCCGTCTTCAAATTCACTGGCTAGCTCCTTTCTAAATATAACAAAGTTTTTGTTTTTATTTTAGCTGGCTCTATGCTTTGTTCGAGGACTGTAGTTTTGCAAGGTTAATTATGATGCATCCATCATCCCAGATCTAGTTCTTCTTGTTACTACTTTTTTGCTCACCTCAGAGACACCTGTAGATCGGACACTGTCCATGTTTGGATTGAAACCAAAATATAATCAGGTGCTCTCATGATAATATGGATAAATGAGCCTGTACATTTAACTATTTCAGTTTGTTGTATACGGGCCTTGAGTTCCTGTCTGTGAACCTGTAAGTAGCATATCTGTCTGACAAACAGGAAGAAGCTGAAGAAGTTCAGAAGTTTTGACAATCCTACATCTAATCAGTTGATCTGCCAGTTACGGTGATAATTTCAGGTCCTGCAGCTATTCACTGTTAGGAATCTTCACTTGTTTGTTGAAGAGACTACCGTTTCGGCTTTGAGCCTCGAAACATGCCTTCGTCACAGATCGGTGAAGAATCGATCAGACGTGATACAGGTCTGATTATTCCCACTTTTTCTACTTTGTTTTCACAGGCAAATCCAACATGCATGATGTAGTAGTATAATGAATGCTATCAGATCTACTGCATGTTCTTTTTTTTTCCCGTACTGTCGTCCAGTACAGTAAAGACTACAGTACACAACTGCATTTACTGTGATCTTGATGAGCTCCAGAGCTTTCACCTTCACTGCTTTGGATAAAGGTGTGTCCTTCTAAGCACAGTTCAGTACCTCGGTGTCCTGATAAAGATGTTCAACTTTTCTTTCATTTTGTATCAAATCCGTTTTTCCATCAGTTTACTTCTTTCAGGAATGATGCTGTAGTATTTTTATTTATTAAATTTCAGGATTCACATCTTACACGACCACTTCTTACAATATTACATAACGCGCAACTGCTAAGGAATAGACGGTCAGGCAGGGTGATCGTCTAATACGTCTTACACGCATCGTGTTTGTGGCCTCAGTAAGTTGTGGGAAACCTTTTTTGTCTCTGAGCCCCAGGATTCTCTCTACATGTTGCGAGTATGCAGGAGGAGAGAGTAATGTCCGGTGCAAAGCCATCATATTTATTTGGCTCGCTTTCACCGGCCCTCTCTCATCCCAATTGTGCGGATTAATCCACATAATAAAATTTGTATTAGCGCCAGTGCCATCATGCTTCCAGCGTTATATTTAAACATGCATGCTGAATTTAAAACGTGTTATGCAGTCTTCTGAACCTGATTATCAGCTTTTCAATTGAGACAGAGCGAGAAAAGAAAACCTAGTTTCTTTACCTGAGCAGTTGATCTGAGGATTTGTTCTCAGTAGTGTGTTTCACACTTTACAGGTTTAGTCTGAGTCTGAGGCTTGCTTGCTCGCTCAGTGTAAAGGCAAAATCTTTTAGAAGAAAAGGAGCAGCTGTAATGCACAATCCACTTAGACCTGCAGGTGGATCTCTGTTTTGTGTGTCCGTGTTAAAACAAACAAAAAAAAAGTGCAGAAATTCTAAACATTCTTCCCCCCTTTTTCCCATTTTTGCTCCTTATGTGAACTCGCATATGAAGAAGAGCCCCTCCCCCAATGGTTTAGCTGTATGTCATTTTAATCAATAGAAAAATAACATATTTGAAGGACGAGTGAAATAAAGGGAGATTAGTGTACTGTGGAACCTTTCAAGTGTATTGAAGCTGTTCTGGGACCTCATTGTGGCCCAACACCTTATTAAGACACTTTAACATTAGCCTTCCTTTAATTTGTCACCTGTCTCATGAAGAATGAAAGTTTATGTCTATCAAGATACATAAAACACATGGAGGAGAACAGGGAAAATGATCTGTTGGTTGATGACTTGTGACTGCAGTCGCTCAATAGTTCAGGACTGGAATTTCCTACCTGAGCCTTCAATAACGAACTGGACTCCATATTAACTTAAACACATCAAATGTTATATTGAACTTCCAGCTGCCTACATTTACTTTTTTAAAAATTGTGCCGGGTCTCATGTTGCACTTGTGTTTTTGCAGATCAAAAACCAGAACACTATAATATTTGTGGCTTGTTAACTCTAAAACACAAAGATTTCTCACGTCACAAAAACCCACCACTATTGGCTCCAAACCCCAGACACAAGAAGTCTACCTCGGCTTGTGTGTTATGTAATGGATGGTTTACTGACAAAGTAGAAACAGTTCAAGCAGTTCCACTTATCTGATTTAGCAAACAAAGCTAAGCTCACATTTCCATGCATCAAATTTGCATCACAACAAACAGGTAAAGACTGAGTCGAACCCCGCCCCCCCCCGCGCCTCCTTCCCCGTGCATGAAGTCTGATGGAATCTGAAGAATCTGCTCTGCCTCTCCCTGCGTCTCTCTCACCTGAACTTTGTTTGGTAAAACACTCCCAGTTAACGCGAGGCCATTTCTGCTTCATGACAAAGAACAAGTGACACAGTCTGGCTGTTTTACTCTCTCTCTTTCTGTTTAAGGTCTTTATTGTCTAATATTAAACAGATTGCTGATAAACCGCTTCATCAGAACCTTTAGAACCTGACCTGTTTGCTGCAGCTGAAACACAAGGAGCTTGTGTGTACCGTCATCTACGTTACTGCTAAGTGTGTAAGTCAGGGGTTTATTTATAGCCTGTCTGTAGGTGTGGCTTTTAGATACCTTGTGATTAGCTCCACCCTGGACAGAACTGCACTCGACACCTTTCCTGGTGTTTCACTCTTTCCACGGTTGTGAGAAGTACACGGGTTGAGTGTGTGAGTGTGTGAGTGTGTGAGTGTGTGAGTGTGTGAGTGTGTGAGTGTGTGAGTGTGTGAGTGTGTGAGTGTGTGAGTGTGTGAGTGTGTGAGTTATTCTGAAAACACAGTGATCTGGATATTCCCCTGGAACTACGCAGATCCCCTGCTCATGTGTTTCTCATATGTTTTTAAAATTCAGTGATTTGACACTTTACCCAGGTTTCACCCAGGACTGAGTGGGAGGTTTGTGTGCATGTAAACACACATGCACACAAACCTGTTACCTCGTATGACTACGCACTTAGCAAACATTGCACTGGTAGCTGGGAGGGCTGTGTGCTCAGACACAGACAAACTGCATGCAAATTATATATCCGGTTATTAGTGTCAGGTAGTGCTGGCTGTATAATGTAGTCAGTGTGAAATACATGATGCGTGTGTGAAATAATATGCAGAACATGTAGTTAAAAACATGATGCGTGTGTGAAATAATATGCAGAACATGTAGTATGAAGCTGTGTAGCTGCAGACTGGTCACGGTGTCCATGATGATCCGTATCCTCTACCAACAGCTCCTACAATGAGCACCAGAACTGGAGCACACCTATAACACCGTATATGTAGCTCTTTATCCAGCCTTGTCTGAAAGTATTGGAACAGCAAGACTAATTATTCTGTTAAAGCTCGAAATCTGGATTAGTTAAACAATTTAGCATGTAGCACCTTTGGCTCTAGCAGTTGGGGTTAAGCGCCTTGCTCAGGAGTTCAGTGGCAGCTTGGTGCTGGAACCCGAACCCCCGACCTTCTGATTATTTATTCAGAGCCTTAACCGTTCGAGCCACCATTGCATGAAACACCCTACTTTTAG